>JAODXP020000757.1:0-20332 GCA_027497455.2 Sardinella longiceps | reverse complement strand
GATTAAATGAAACACTCACACACGTGCACACACACACACACACACACACTGAGATGAGCAACATTAGCCTGACACGCCAGACTATATCATAAAAATGTATAGTCTGAAGACCACTGATAGACTGTGCCTCAATGGAGGGGCAGGTGATTGCGTTGTCTTTCAAACTGCCTCTCCACGTAATAGGCTAGAGTCCCGGCCAGTGGTACCAGCTGGTATATCAAACTTTCCCCGTAGCATGTCGGTAACACGGCAAAGACAATTTTTTTTCAGAACGAAAGACTTCAGTGCACTTTCTTGTTCCACAAACAAGTGCGACAAGTACGATTTCCTGTACACATACCGCGCTGTGATTGGTCATCCGCCGCCAGAGTCAGGATACAATGGTTTTCTATCAGGGGTCTTTAGACGTATCCGCTGTGCAAATTCAAATTTGCTACCGCTAGGGGTACGTCTAGATTTCTTGGCTAGATCATCATACCAACATTAAATAAATGTGTATTGAGATATTATTTCCATTTACGTGTGACATAGAGTTGAACCCCTGGCTGTACAGTCCTCTTCTCTCCTGTGTTTGTTGTCACACTGCAGTAATATTTACCCGTATCTGATGTAGTCAGTGAGATTATTTGTAACTTAAACATATTAGATGGATATGACCAGTCCTCTCCGGTTCTGTCTTTATAGTCTGGGCTTGATGTAAGAACAGGTGGATCCCCAGATTCTCCAATCACTTTTGTCCAGTAAATCCGCTCAATATACTGATCACTGGAGGAGGTGAAAGAGCAGTACATGTCCACTGAATCCCCCACACCAGCACAGATGTTCTCTTGATAGTAAGAGACACTCCACTGCTGACCACACACACCTTCCAGAGAAAACAGTAACAGAGGTAAGCATAGAGCTGCATAGAGTTTACTGTGAAATCTCTTGTAACACTTTACATTACCGATCGGTAATAAGAGGGTAGTTTTGTGGAAAAGATTCATACAAAAAAATAATAAATAAATAAAAAAATTCCTTCCCCTTCCCAAAACTCTTAATGGCAACTGTGGAAAAGGAGTTTGATGTACCTTTAGTAGTGATGAAAACCACAGCAGACATAGAGGTCACACATCTCATAACCACCAACAACCAACCCTGAAAGTTTCAATTTCAACATTGGCACATATTTTGCAGTTAGTTGGTTACTAACAATCCTAGAATAGTTGGTAACACTTTATATTAAGATACACATATTCACTATTAATTAGCTGTTTATTAACATGTATATTAGTAGCAAACTAGCTATTTATTACTCATTATAAAACACTAATTAATACTTTATTCTGCAAGACTTCTTCTACCCATAATAGACCATTAACTAAGAATTTCCCCTGTATAAGCTCCTAATTACCCCTTATTAATAGCTAGTAAGTAAGTTGTTGCATATGAATTATGATCTAAATAAGCATGGGTCAGTACAGAGCTTGTAAAGGGGTGGTAACACAAGAGCAGTTATACACCCCTATAATACTGGTCTACTCATATGGAATCAGATACAAAACCAAAGTATAATACTGTACAAATTACTCATAATTAAGTCTTTGTAATGCAGAATATGTTCCCTATTCTAAAGTTATGTCTGTTTACATTTAATGCACAATAAATTTAGCGTTAAGAGCCAAGAAAGATTTGCTATGTCATATTCACCAATAAAAAGTGATATTTGTAGCATATTTGTGCTAAATTGGCTGTGTGTTTGCTGTGTACTCTGTGCTATAATGCACTTACTAAGTGTAAATAGGAGGTTACTTTAGATTAGGGAACACATGAGGCTTATTAAGTGCCAAATTAATTGTGAATTAAATGTGAACAGACACAACTTTAGAATAGGGAACATATTCTGCATTACAAAGACTTAATTATGAGTAATTTGTACAGTATTATCCCTTGTGGTTTTGTATCCAATTCCATATGAGTAGACCAGTATTATAGGGGTGAATAACTGCTCTTGTGTTACCACCCCTTTACAAGCTCTGTACTGACCCATGCTTATTTGTGACCTTGCACAGCGAAATCAGTCGCATTGGCATTTTTTTTCAAAACTAAGTTATTGCATTCACGTGAAAGGCAAGAAAATAATCAAATGATACCACTATCGATACTACTGGCCAACAAATGACATAGATAGGAGCGTTCAAAGTGTTACAATGTTGCAAGTCAGAGAAATTGAAAAGCGGAGAAAAACAACGCTGAAGTTTATTAGCTTGTTGCAAGGGAGTTATTAGGCTAGCTATTTTGAACATAAGGCTATCAGTGAACTCAGCTGAATTAATTCTGCTACTAGTCCAACCAAACCAGTTAAATGATATCAAGCCTACTTATCTAACATGCAACCAAGACAGGAATACCCCTATTTGTGGACTTAACACGAAATATGGATATAACATGGATATAACTTGAAGTTCACCGTAAAGGTAAGAGCCAGTGGATGGTTTGGTATTTTGCTATGAAGTAGGCTAGGCTACGCAACGATGCAATGTGGATGCAGCTGTTAGTATGGGATTTATGGTTGTCATGTCCCTCATCTGAGTGATATCCTTGAAGCAGAAAAATCAGCAGACAGTTAATACTTGGCTTGTGCCGTTTATAGCACTACCGAACGCTTAACAGCTTATTAAACTTCCAGTTATGCCAACTAGCTGCGCCGACTTTAGAACCAGTCTGACTAGCCAGCTTCCAACTCAGTCAGATTCTCCACCCGACGTTAGCTCCATCTAGAGGAATTTTATGGACCCCAACTCAATCTGCAAGTTACTTCTAGCCTAGTTTATGAAAATGAAAAAGCCCTTTACATTCAGATAATTATTTTTTCTTATAATCTATAACGAATGTTCACATGCCCTGCTGTAGTTTACTGTACAAACCAATTAGCACTAGAAATCTATGACAGCTAAGTTAGTACAATGCTAAATGGATACACTTTCTCAATAAACACATTTTTAACCCATTTAAGGTATGAATTTCGGCATAAATTAACAACAATCTGAAAGGGTAGACTTTATTCTGTCAAATTATGCTGAAATGTGAAATTCGACTTTTTTGGTGCAAGCATTCCATTTTTAGAATTTTCTCAGAAACGAAGCTTCTGCGAAGCGACTGATTTCGCTGTGCAGAGTCACATTTAGATCATAATTCATATGCAATAACTTACTTACTAGCTATTAATAAGGGGTAATTAGGAGCTTATACAGGGGAAATTCTTAGTTAATGGTCTATTATGGGTAGAAGTCTTGCATAATAAAGTATTAATTTGTGTTTTATAATGACAAAGAAATAGCTAGTTTGCTACTAATATACATGTTAGTAAACAGCTAATTAATGGTGAATATGTGTGTCTTAATATAAAGTGTTACGGAATAGTTGATCAGCATGTTCATCACTTCTATTTCTACACTGATGGTTGGTAAAATAAACAAAACAAGCCTGTTTCTCTTACACATACTGATTTGCTATATGTCCTGACAGACCGAGAGACTGAGTAGCTATAAATTTTGGTTGGCCTGGTCAAAATTAGTCCTTAGTAAGCATTGGTGAGAAGAGATTCATAGCCATTTTTGGGTCACCAACATCGACTTTCTTGGCTGACCGGATTCACAACAGCAGAGATGCTAATAGCAACAAAACACACGACACATGTACATCTGTATGTATTTGTGTGTTAAAGAAAAAAATCCATAAAATACCTAGAAGTAAAACCATAATGTGATGATAGAATTCTATATAGCCAATGAAGATAGCAGCCAAAACATCTGATGCTAGTGTAGCCTTGTTACTTGGACTCCCAGCCAGGTATGATGAACTATTTGACTCAGCGAGGGACACAATAACATTATGGAGACAAGCTACTGTTAACTGAACTTTACTTCAAGACCACAACTTCACTACAAGCCGTCACACCTGAACTTTTCTTTCCCGTAGAACAACCCCTTTTCTCATTACGTCTCGTCACAATAAAAGTCACCTATTCAAATTAAATCTGATGTTTTAAATGCATAACCACAATTCATTCTACACTAGCCCTGATGTCCTATTCTATCATGTTTCACCACCTGGTTAGTACACAATGTAAGCCAATGAATACAAACATTTACAAGCTTCAACACTATTTGAAACAGAGAGACTTATAATAACATCATATAACACTGTTAACTAGAAACATCCACATTTGTACATTGTGTCATAACATACAAGACAGTCTCTTACCATGCTTCAACACTGCTATTAGTTGATCAGTTCCATCCAAATGCACTCCAAATGCCAAAAGCACTCGAGCCAAGCTGTCCTGCATGTGGTTAACACTGCATAAATTACTGACGTCACTGAAGAACTTGTGTTTATGCCCTCATGCTATGAGAAGTTTACTAATGATATAGCATGCTATTTTGATAAGATGTGGTCTCCTTCTGGAACATAAAAAACAGCTATGCAGTATCGTATCTAACTATACATTTTATATTGTTTATTAACTTTTTATCTAAGATGCAACACCCCACCCCCATTAAAACTAGCACATTTGGGCAGCTATATATGACTCTGAGGCCGTTTCCTGTGTGTGGAGTCTCTTCACTCAGAGCTGAGACAAACATTCTATTTTAGAACCTTTGCCAGCCTTGCTGTGGCCTGAGCATTTTCATCAGACACTTAGCAATACACATAAGTCATAAGGATGACTCATATGTGTATGTGTGTACTCTAAATTAATCATGTGTGACCAATTATAATTATGATTCCATTAAAGGGGAATTCCAGCACTCTAGAGTCCTGTGGTCTTTGTGTTCTGTCGGTAACATAAATGTGCCTTGTCTTTCAACTTCAAATTTCGAGGGCACTTCAAGTATCCAAGTGCAAGTATGCAAGTATGCATGTGGTCAACACTGCATGAGTTACATCACTTATCAACTTGAACTTTTATTCATTTACCTCCTCCAAGGACGTTTTGTTTTCGCCGGCATGTGTCTGTGTGTCCGTCCGTCTGTTTGTCAGTGTACAAGATAACTCAAAAAGTAATGCACGGATTTGGGTGAAATTTTCAGACAACATGTGTATTTTGGTGGCGATCAGTGGTCCAGAACAGATTTTGTGACCACATTGTCTTGGCGGAGGTCTGAGCTCTTTGAGTATTTGAGAATTATATATATCCTGTTAAAAAGATTTATGTCCCTAACTGGAACTTCAAAATTCTCCTCTTAGCTTTTTTTTTTTTTTAATAATGTTTAGTTTAATGTTAAGTCTAAGATGTGTTTGCCTCTGCAGACAGGCTGTTTGCTGTGTGGTTACAAGATGTCTTCACACATCTTTGCATCTTATTTTAGCCCCTTCAGCCATCTTGTTGTGGCCTGAGCAAGTCAGTTCAGCCATTTGATCATCTCTAAGGAGAATCAGCTACTTAAAATGCTAAACATAATCACACTTTTTGATAATTACATTGTCTGTTTATGTATTTGCTCTCATGTAACTTACTTCAATCTTGTGTTTCTTACCATATTGTTGTAAACATCCCTCCACCACATTACCTTAGAACAGCTATATTTGACCTTACAGAGGTAGCCCACAGCTTAGGTGATCTCATGTAGAAACTTAGAGCTACTTTTATTTTAGCAACTACTTTATCACCTTCTTTTTTTAGTGTTGCAAATGTGCATGCAAAGATAGGCTGTGCAATTTCATCAGCCACTCCAGAGCATCCAACACGCATGTGTCATATGACAAGAATGACAGTATTGTGACACTATCTGTGTGTGTGTGTGTGTGTGTGTGTGTCCTCTAAAATATCTTTATAAGGATATAAGGATATTATCAGATAAGTGGTTGTAATTTCCGTTTAATGTCATGCTTTCTCGAGATTTTTGACAGCATGCTCAGAATGGAGAATGGTTTCAATTATGTTCTCATTGTTTTATTAAAGCCCCAATGTATTTACCTCATTCACGTCAGATCATGCGCTACGTAACTTTCGTAAGGCCTCCGCGCAACGATCTGATGTTGATGCCATTGGGAGGGATTTCAAGCCCAATATTTCCTAACCGGACCAATCAGGGCTGCTGGCTGCTGTAGAGGGTGTGACGTAGCGAAGAAGCAACTGTTTTGAATTCAACCAATCCAACAAACATAACCAGCGTCATCGGTTGGTTTCGATGTGGTTGGCTGAAGTGTACGTCAATTAAATTGATGGACAAGCCGTTTGTCCAGTTAGATTCAAGGATTTCTGGCTCCTGAAATAAATCGTCTATCGCGGAGGATCAGATGTTCGCGCGTAGCGCTACATCTGACGTGAGTGAGGTAACCAATGTATAGCCTTCGAGAAAAATTAGTGCAACGCATTTCAAATTACGTATTACAGCTACAGTAGCCTGCATCCGGATGTCGGTCTATTGTTGGTCACTATACCGCAAGTAAGCAGGCGCCATTTTTGAGCTGATAGATCACCAATCAGCCCATAGGATAAAGTAATAGGACACCTTAAAATGCCGTGGTTTACGAGATTCACTACTATTTGTATAATGTCAGAGTATTCCATGGTCTTTGCTGTTAGCTGTCATTGATTGTGCATTGTGCATGCCACTTATCTAGTAACTATTTTACTGCCAAACAACACTCCTGTTTTCTTTTACTTTTTTTCTGCTTGCGCTCTCACACCAACTCTCTGATCACAAGAAGTTGCTATTGCAAGTAAGTCAGGGTCATTGGGGTTATTTCTGGACCAAAGTTTTCATTAAAAGAGGAAGTGTTAGAAGACGTCACCTTTCTTAGAACTCAGAAGGGTGAAGACAACATTCATCGGTCAGGCAGTTCATGGTAACCATGGTGACATTTTCTTGAACATGTGAAATGACCGTTGACACACTAAGTATCAAATGTTTCGGATTTTTCTCTTTCTCAACTATCCCAAACAGGCATAAAATTACTTACTAGTTTGTTTTTTTTAGAGAAATAATTTGAAATCCCTCACAATGGTTTCAACCAACCAACTGCCACTTTTACCATAAATGACTTTTTTGTTGTTGTTGTGATTAAGATGTCAATCTCATGAGCGTACGACTCCAACATTAGGTAACCCAACACTGTCTAGATTGTGTTGCAATAACACACCACAGCCCTGCCATTTACTGTTGTAAACGTGCCTGCGGCAATAAAAAAAATGAAATTACTGTAACCCCTATTACAAAACAACATAAACAGACCTAAGTAATGGTATTGTATCACAGGCCATATGATAGTCCAGCAGCATGACATTTCAAAAATATGGCATGTGATTCATATAGGCAAGCCAGCAGCATGACATTTCAAATGTGATTCATGTGGGTAAGCCAGTCTTTCTCAATCACCCACTTCCTCTCAGTCCCATACATTTGAAGGCAAGCAAGACGGCATTTGGACACTTACAGACAGTTACCTTTAATGTTCACAATAATTACAAGGTGATGCAAGTCCTGACCACATGAACAGGACAGTGAAGCCATAAAATAACGTTATTAACATATTTATTATTGATCTGGTTCTGAGGTTTCGCTTCTGTTATCTTTCTCTTCGAGCTAGGTGATAGTAGTTAAAGCATAGTAGTTTTACCATAGAAATGCTTAGAGTAGCCCCACACTAATTTAAAAGTATAATGATGTTTTCAACATTTAAAGCCCCACTTGCAAGGCTGAGGTAAAATGTTGATGTTTCCTATTCATTGCACCTTTATGTAGGCTACATTGCCTAGTTCTTAATGGGATTGATAAATGTCATTTTCCAGAGTAAAATGAGCTCCTTTGCATGTTCTCCGTGCCTCCTAGAGGCAGATATTGCACTTGCAAGATCTGTGGGAGCGTCCACCCCAGCAATAAGTTTGTGTTGTGGGCAAAAAAATACCATTGAGCTTTTAAGCCCTCCCGTTGTTGTTTTTTACCTGCATTGCAGGTAATTGAGCTGTAGAGTATGTTGCATTATCAGATTGCAATATGGGCAATTGAACAGTGGAATATGTTGTATCGTCAAACTGCATTGTGGGTAATTGAACCGTAGAGTATGTGGCATCACCAGATTGCATTGTGGGTAACTCAATAGTAGAGTACGTGAAATTGTCAGAGAGGATTGTGGGTAATTGTGCAGTGGCATAAACAGTGCTGACTTCAGTTCCAGCTCTGAGAGTGTGTGTGGGTCCTTGTATCTCTTCGTACTCGTTATCTCTTTGGCCAGACTGACAGAAAGAGAGACAGAGAGAAAGGAAGCAAAGACTAATGGTGAATTATTGTTACATCACAGCAGTATTCCACACCAATGTTTACCTTAGCTTTAATGAATGAATGAATGAATGAATGAATGATGAAGAATCAGTTCTATGTTTATGTCACAGTATACTGTATACTGTTCTGCTAATTTCTCTCACCTCTGGATTGCTGTGTCGTTCAACGTTAATATTTGATGCAACACCTGGATGACCACACACACACACACAAACAAACACACTTTATCTTTAAATCGAAATTCAATTTGAAAAGTCACTAACAATATCCAAAGGCTGTGTTTCCAGGATCCTGGTCTGAATCAATCCAAATCCCAGTTGTTACAGTTTACTGTGTGCTTTTGCAATCACCCTACACAACTTGGATCAAATACTAACACTAACCGAATGGGACTTGGCAACTCCCTTTCAGTTTCATTTTCACAAAGGCCACTGAATCAATCTCAGCTGCCAGTCTGCTAATTCACTGTTTTTCTTTCTTTCTTTCTTTTTGTCTTTGCCTTTACTACCTTGATCAAAAGGCTATGTATTGATTCACACCGAATTTCTCCTTTAAACTGCCCTCATTGTATGGAAATACAACAAAATATCACCTTTTCTGTTGCTCCTTCTGCAGCGGCAACAAATGAAAAGTGCAACTCCAAACACCAGTGCCATCACAGCCAGAGACACAATGACTGGTACGATACTTCCTGAGAGATACACATTTGCAATGCATAGACATTATATAAATATATACATGCAAACATTATGATGAAAAATGTGTAAATATCATACCACAATTTAATGCAAAATGGCAATCCATATACAGTATAAACACACTCTCATACACACAAACACAGCAATACACATATTCAGTGGGTATCTGCGCTCAATCTGAATAGGACCAAAGACAGTGGCTTCCCTCAACCTTTTTAAAGATCTTCTTTTACAAAATTATTGTTACTACAGTAGCTTGCCAAAGTCACTCTTGGCATGACCAATCATAGCTGACTGCTGACTGAACAGCTGACTGAAACCTCAAGAGTCATGAGACTCAGCTGACCAAAACATGACAATGTTAGACACAGTGGTGCTGACAATGTTGATAAAGTATGTCCCAACCCTTGTCCAAGGTTGGGTTATCCTTGGTTGCTGAGAGAAAAGTGGCATTAATGAGCCTAGTGCTGTATAACTACTAATCGCTTGAAGACTTTTCTGGATTGACTGTAAGAAATGATAGGGCCTATATGCAATTATCATAAGGTATTAACTGTGATTGTACTGTAGTAAAATATAAGTTATTAATTATTACTATGATACAATTAGGTGAAATAAATTAGTCAAAATAAAACAAACCATTATTTCTCCCATCCTCCACGGTGAGGATTACTTCAGTGAGGTCGTCGACAGAGATATTTGAGTTGTTCTTGAAGGAGGTATGGACGCCACACCAGTATATCCCAGAATCCTCTGGGGTGAGGTTTGTTATGGAGACCGTGAAGAATCCTCCAGTCGTGTTGTCATAGAGAGAGAATCTCTCTTTACCTCTGACAGGCTTATCAGACACGACCCATTTGTTTTGAATGTGTGTTCTAATTCGATCAGTGCATCCAACTGCTTCATTTTTACATATGTATTTGAAGTCATTTTTGTCCTGGTATTTCTGAAGGTTGTACTGGCACATGATAGAAATGTTCTTTCCTGTGTACCCCAGCTCATGCCTGGAACTTATTTTTCCTGTCGAAATGTCAAAATATGGGTAATTTCTTATGACTCAACTTGGACAATTTAAGGTAGCTATAGACCAAAGATTCACGACGAGACGGGCTGCGATGTTCTAAAAACCTGCAACGTTCTAAAACTCAGAAACGGCGATTTGACATCTTAAATCTTTTGCGATGGCTTGCAACAACCTGAGACTATATATTCATACCACCACAACTCCTCTCTAAACCGTCTCATCTCGTCGTAGATCTTCAGTCTGAATTGGGCTTTACAAAAATAACTTCATGAAATGTCACCAAGTATGGGCAGACTAGTCATGACAGTTCATTTGAGTCATTAAGAGAAGGCCTTATACTGGATAAGGCACACAGCATATAAGGTATACAGCTATTTTACACTGTTATTCACTTAGCATTAAAGGGAAATCGGACAGGACTGCAGTTTTCTATTTCCAGAGCTCCACCTATAGTCAAAGAGATGATAATTTTTGTGTGTTACGTTGTCTGACAAGCTAGTAATAAATGCGATTTCAGTTATATCTACTTTTAGTAATAATGGAATAATGGTTTGATGGATAGAAAAGTGTAACCAAAAACTCTATTTACTTACCTTCAACTACGTTCAGGTTGATCTCAGTGCCTTCAATCTTCCTCCTATTAGTTCCACACCAGTACTTGCCAGTGTCACTCTGTGTGAGGTTTCTTATTGACACCTTAAAGAAACTTTTCTGGGTCTTGTCGTAGAGTGAGAATCGCCCGTTCATTTGCCAATTTTTTGAAGACACATTGCTCCTGATTTGTACGTCACAGGTCATGCTATTATTTTCCCTGCAGAAGTACTTGGGCATTTGTTTGGTGTCATTGGGGTAGTTGCACTTGATAAGCACAGAACTGCCAGCAGACTCTGTCAGGTTGGATGCCCAGACCCCATCTGCCATCAGAAAGCAGAGAACATGTTAATGACTCTACTTATTTCTCTTAGTGCTATGTAAGGAGCAAGTAATGAGCTCACAAAACATAGTCTCCAGTGTGAATGATGCTTCTTTGAATACTGCAGCGATATCATAAATTTGATCTGAATCAACCAATTTTCATGTTGTTTGAGGTAACAGAGGCTTGCCTAGAAATCTAGACGTAGCCTAGCGGCGACGAATAAATATGCTCAGCTTGTACGTCTGGTAGCAAACCATAGACAATTTGATTTGATTTTGAATTGGTGTTTACATCTTGTTTCGTTCCTCCGACTGGCCATAGGCTATCCTGTTGCTTGCAGAAGTACTTTGAAAGATAACTTCCTTGTTCCACCCACAATTCAGTTCAGTCTATTTTCCGATGCCAGACTATCAGAGGTGAAAGTAAGCCTATACGTACCTATACTAAGTATAGGTATAAGATTGACAGGTGGTACGTAATAGTGGTAAGAAGAACAAACAAACCAACAAAAAACCCATTTTAGAAATAAGTCACATGCACTGATTGAGGAAAAACACATCTACCAACAATTGCCATCGGAAATGAGCGAGATTCTGCTCATATAATGCCTAAGCCAAGCCAAGAAATTTACTTTTGCACGTTGGAATGTGTGGGGAGTGGAGTCTTATGCTAACCATGCTCCATACATCCATACATAACGTATAGGACCACTAAAAAGTTTTTTTCTTCTTTCTTTTTTTTTTGAAAGAGTGACAATAAAGTTGTAGTATCGGTAAGAAATTGGAACTACTTTCACCCCTGCAGACTATACATTTCAATGATAGCCTATAGGATGGCCTGGCAGGCTAAACAGAGGTAGCCTGACATAGCCCGCCCATAATACGAATGTTCATCCGTATCCATGGTCTGGGAACGGTCCTCTGGGGCGTGTTTACATCGGTAGGGAGTCTACCGGCCAATAAGCGAAGCTGATTAGACGAGCTGTCCAATCGTTTCAAACCAGAAGTGAATGCCCTGCCCTCCGCAGTATAATCGCGTCAGGTTAAAGAACTTCCAGACCATGAATACGGATGAACAGCAGTATTATGGTCGGGCTATGCAGGCTAAAACAGAGGCTCCATCCGTAGAAAAAGGAACAGGAAGTTTTGATGTGACATAGGCCAAATAACAAACCAGCAGCTAACTCTAACAGACGGGAGCACAGAAACTCAGAATACCTCAGAGTGGCACAAAGTTACATAGTGTTGCTTTAACGTCATGTCCCCAAATGCCATGGTTTTTTTTTTTTTTTTTTTTGCTAAATTAACATTTATTGTAGTGGTTGTGTAGGTTATCATTTTACTGGTCAATTGATATCCGTTTCGTTTAGCGTTTGTGCCACTAGCCCATGGTCAAATCTGTTGATGCTGTAGGAGATAATTGTGAGCCTAACCTCGCACAAGCCAAGAAAACAAGTAACAAATAGTAATAATAGAAGAATGCGAGAATGCGAAAGACTTGAGGTGAGAAAAAGGCAAAAAAAAAAAAAAAAAAAAGTCAGATCCTCCATAGTTCATCTTTAATAGCAACATATAAATTAAAGACCTACCACAAAGCTGGTAGATGATCACAAAGAACAGGCTCAGCGTTCTCCTGTATTCAATCATAGTCGGATCAGATGCTTGCTTTTTTTAAAACACAGTTGACCATCCTTCTGCTGTTTAAGCCCCGTCTGACAGTTCTCTCTGAAGGCTGAGTGCTTGTGGCAAGCAAGTCAGCAGTGGATTTTAACAGTTTTCTTTTCTTTTTTTTTTCTTTGCTTCCTTCTTTACCTTTCTGCTTCTTCAATATTTTCTTCCTTGTTTCATGTTTGCTTCTTTTTTTTGACAGTGTGTGCCTCTATGTCTGTGTATTTCATGTGTTGCGTCAGTGTGTTGTCAGATTGGGTCATACTGGCCATGTCATGCAGTCGAAATGTGCCATATAGAAGTAAGGTCATTTGACTGCTCCAGCAATGAGAGAGAGAGAGAGAGAGACCAAGAGAAAGGTAGAGAGAGAAAGAGGACAGTAAGAGCAGGCAGATTGAGTAATTGAAGTAAAAGCCTAAAGGGAAAGATCTTCAAAAAAGCGGAGAATTTTTTTTTTCTTGGACCAAGACACTCCTTTTAAAATGTCTTTACTACAACAGTGACATGTCCAAAGAAAGGACTAGGTCCATGCATAGCAGCTTGTGGAGTTAAAGGGACCATATTATGCTTTTTCCAAGCTAACTTTTTTAGCTCTAATGTTCACAACAGGCTGTTTCTCATGGGGGCGTACACCAGGTAACTGCAGCCAACACATTGAGAATTTCCCCTGTAGCTTATGACAGACCACCCCTAATTAGTCAATTAATTGATCATTTTCATTGTTCTCAGCTGCAAAGTGCTTGCCAACTTATCTCTCTCTCTTTTTGCAATTACTGTATCCATGCTCATTGCCCTCAGCTGCTTACATGGCTGCCAATGTTGTGGGACCCCACCCACCTTACCCTGCGACATACGTAGTTACGAGAATTCTATGCAGGTGGTTTAAGCACACAACAGCTTAACAGTTTAAATTGTCTATTTTAACAATTGAGGCTTTGATTGAATTGATTTTGATTGATTTAAATTGAGACCCAGGAAACATTCAAAAGCCATAAAAAGTGATTTTTCATAATATGGGACCTTTAAAGAAATTCAGAGGGAGTTAGCGACATGTTTATGTTTTGCATTTTTGTTGTTCTGACATCCATATCTACTTTTACCTCTGGACAGCCCCAAGTCATGCAAAAACTCATATTTCCAAGTGCTTGTTGAATTATTTAGCATGTATTAGCCTCCATGTTGTTCACTAAGCCTACATGCCCATGATTAAGATCTCTGTCAGTGAAGAACAGTAACATCAACAGGAACGTATTTCTACCAGTGGGAGGCAGTATTGCATGTGTTTCTGCCAAGAAAAATTGTGCAGAAATTGAAGAAGAGCTTTATGTAAACAATCTCTAATTATATTATTGTACTTCAATAAAATAAGGTAATATAACATGTGTATTTTCTGAGAATACACTCAAGTAAATTTACATTATATTCATGAAGAAATACATGTAAATTCATGTTCGATGTTAATTTCTTCACAAGCTTAAAGCGGTGCTCCGTAATCTCCGTAAATTTGGTATATTTCAGAGCATAAGTGCAGACATTTGTTTCATGTTTGTCCTTAAAGAGACACCAGACAGGACTGCCGTTTTCTATCACCGGAGCTCAGCTCCACCTACTGTCGCTAAATTTTAGAAGAAATGGCAACTACATTGTATGTTCTCACCAATCGATGTGAATCCTGTTGAAAAAGCTTGCTAAATGCATTAGTTAGTGAGTGGAACAAAATAATTTGGAACAACATAGACCGAACGTGAACGCATAAGTGAACAAGTACTTTACACTGAATCAATAGATACTGCCTATTCGAAACCGAAAGTAAGATCTCAGGTACCCTTGACTCAATGTAAAGCGTTAGGTCTATTCTGTTCGAAATTCTTTCATTCCATGTGAAATATATTGCAGTTAGAAGGCTCGTGCAGGCTCGGTAGAGAGGCTACCAGCCAATAAGCGAAGCTGATTATGCAATAATCACTTCAGGTTAAAGAGCCTCCAGAACATGAATACGGATGAACAGCAGTATTATTGTCGGGCTATGTTGGGCTATCGTGCAACAGGGCTATGCTTTAAAGGTCTCTTATTAAGAAAACTCATTTTTATGGCTTTTGAATGTGTTTCTTGGGTCTATGCTGCCTCTACACACACTTTAAGTTGGATAAAAAGCCTCAATTGTTAAAATAGACAATTTACACTGTTAGCAACTGTTCAGTTGCTGTGTGCCACTCAAGGTGGCAAAGGTTGCTTATACTTTTTGAAAAGATACATGTCTGAAGTTAATATTTTTGTATGATAACATTTCTGGGGTCACAGCTAAATTAGGGTTATCAGCTGTTAAAGTTACACTCCCCCATTGAAAAAACACGCTTTTGACACAGGTGCATATCTGGCTATTGGCATTTGTTAAATACATATGTAGATATTTTATTATATTATGTTTGGTATCATTTTAAAGGGGACAATCTGAGCTTTCATTCAAGTCCTTTTGTGAACATTTTGGATAAGTACAGCCAGCCCTAGAGCTCTTCAAACGTTTAACCACACACATTTTCTTGCCATTTCTGCCCAAATCATCTTCAATCTTTTCATCCTATGGCATCAGGGAGCATCAGAAATACTAAATACAAACATAGCAATACTGGCATGGGTCTAAGGATTCAGAAAATGTATAATATACCCATAGTATTCCATTCTGAGGGGGTGATTTTCAGCCTTATATCAGGGATGGCGTTTTTGAGGAAACTAGTTTTGCCAATTTTTGAGGTTTTGCCATAGGGTTTCCCATGCTATTGGTATCTGACTTTAATTTAAACTCAACCATCTTCTGAGTTGGATGATTGTTTTTGTTTATTTTACTATTGTTGGTCAGGTCACTGCTATCTGACCACTTCTATTTGATACAATACTTCTACAAATGTATGCTTGTCTGTGTAAAACCATGGCACTTGGACATACAGTAACCTCTTGTCCAGACCAGGGTCAAACCTGAAACTTAAAAAGCCTAAGGACACTGACTATGGTCCTTTCCATGAATGGTTTCTTTGGTAAAGGAATTGTTGTTTAGAGTAGAGGTCGACCGATATGGTTTTTTTCATGACCGATGCCGATACCGATATACAGTATGGATGTCAGGGTCAGCCGATGGCCGATTCATGCTGCAGATTTTTGGCACTGATTTTTAGAGCCGATAATTGCAAGATTCTGCAGATGGTCTGCCGTATTTACTTTAGTAGCTGCATAAATAGTTGCATAAAAAGCATAAACTCAAGCACAGGCTGCGCTACACCTGAAGTGCGCTCACTAATGTTTTAATATAATCGACAAAATAAATTTGAATATCGGACGATGCCGATAGGTTTGCCTATTGCCTATTGCTAATTGGAGGTGATTAAATTCAATTAAAAGATTGGATCAGCCTATCATATTCTCGTGCTGCAAGTTTGCTGATTGGTCAGGATGGGATGCATCCTGAGAGGACGAGGCCAATGGCCGGAATCCTAGACTGAGTATTGAAGTTAAGATGAGAATTGCGTAGGAAGGAAATGTAGCTCACAGCATGATGCGCCACTTCTCCGTTGGTGCTAACTCTGCATGTATGGAGTATCAATGATGGCAAGCTGACCATTCATTGGATGCGTTCCCCACCTTAATGAGAGGTGGTGTTGGAGCTGCTTTCATGAAAGTGTGTACGTTCATGCAGACTTCCAGATTGCACATGCCTGTCAAATGGACTGTCATGCACAGATACTGTATGTGTAGGATGTAAGTCAAGCGCCCGTTTTTGTCATTTTGGCCATACATTGTATACAATGAGACGAGAAAGACATTCAAGACAAGGCTACATATTTAATGTGTGCATGAGGTAAACATAGCATGCAGTGGTTACTTTAAGTAGTGTGTTTCAAAACAGACAGGGGATGGGACAGAAAAGAAACTGGGCATAAGTAGACTTGTCCTAGCCTGACATAGCCCGCCCATAATACGAATGTTCATCCGTATCCACGGTCTGGGGACGGTCTTCTGGGGCCCTATAATCGTGTCAGGTTAAAGAACCTCCAGACCATGAATACAGATGAACAGCAGTATTATGGTCTATGTCAGGCTAGTCAGGCCTTTTGTTCTGCAGCAGTGCAGTTACCATACCAAGCTATGATGCCACTGCTGAGGATGCTGTCAGTGGTCACTCTGTAGAAGGTGGCCATTTGGTGGAATGGAGGTGGGCCTTCCACAGCTTCCGCAGGAAGTAGAGAGGTTTCTAGGCTTTCTTGGTGATGTTTGTGGTGTTATGAGTCCATGTGAGGTTATCTATGATGTGAACGACCAAAACCACGTTGTTGAGAGTCCACCACCAGTTGCGGAGCTGTGTCACCTCCTTTCAGTTCATGTCCACATTCCTCTGCTTATCAAACCCGCCACCGTTGTGTCATCAGCAAATTTAATGATGTGGTTGTGGCTGTGTGTAGATGCATAGTCATGGGTTAGGAGAGCAGCAGAGCCTGAGCACACAGCTTTGCGAGGCTCTTGTGTTCAGCATGATTGTGTTGGAAGTCCTGTTTCCTATCTTTACTGCCTGTGGTCTTCTTACCTAGTCTAGGATCCAGTTGGTCCAAAGACTGGTGTTCAGTCCCAGTTTCTCTATGGTTGAGGAATAATTGTTTTGAATGCTAAACTGAAGTCAAAGAACAGCATTCTGACATAACCGTCCTTTTTATCCAGATGTGTAATGACCGGTGAATGGCTGTAGTGATGGAATCATCAGTGGAGCAGTCAGGACGATACGCAAATTGCATGGGGTCCAACAAAGCAGGTAGCTGGGACTTGTTGTGTTCGGCATTCAAAAGCACTTCATTATGATGGCTTAAAGTGAAACTGGCTAGTGGTCATTTTTACTGGTTATTGTAGATTTATTTGGTACAGGGAAGATGGTTCAGCTTGAAACTAGTAGGGATAACCAACCCGGTCTCACGGTTTAATGTGGTGCCATCACGAAAATTAATCTATTGAAGTGTGCAGCCATTACGATTTTGGCCTTTTTTACGTGTAAGGACAACGTTTCCTTTCCCTATTCATTTTAATGCAGGAGGCATTCAGAAAACCCGCCGCTTGGAGTGCTAATTGACTGAGCGACAGGGGAGACATTTTCGTGTTGGTTTTAAAAATATATTTCTCACTGTTTGTAAAATTGTGGCATTTGCTGCTAGAAGTAATGGTAAGAGGTCGATTCCTTGTCGTTTGTTTGCAACAAGCTCGTAATTTGAAGGCATATGAGCAGCCCTGATCCATGATCGCAATTCATTTTTGCGCGGCCTAGCCTATATATGATGCCACTTGGTCTCCTTTTCTATGAATGAATAGCCTACTCAGAAAATATAATTTCCCGCTAGACGTAAATAATAAAATGTTAATCCCTTGTTGTTTCTTTGGAATAAACTCGTCATTTTAAGTTCAGCATGCGCAAATGTAACGGGAACACCTTTTGTCATGATGACCCAATATGTGCTCAATTGTCTCCCTTTTTAACGAATGAACCCTTAGCCCTTTTATCTTTAAACATACCGCATATTTATCGCTAAAAATATAATAATACAAGTTTAATTAGTTGTCGTTCGTTTACATTAAGCCTATATTGCGAGCAGCTGATTAAACGTGGCCGCATCACATTTTTTGGTAGGCACCGTAAATTGCTATTTGATGGCACAGGCGTCTCCAAATTTGAACACTTAGACTAGCCAACATATTTATCACTAGAAGTATAATAATAAATTCCTTATTGTCGTTTGTTTGTAATAAGCTTATCAGTTTTAAGATCGAGCATCCCCAAATCGTTGTGGAAGCACACTTTGTCATGATGACCCAGACGCCCGCTTTATGAATGGACGCATTTATTCTTACAATACAGGCTACTGGCTTACATATTTCCCTCTAAAAGTTTAGCCCATCGATAAAATGTTTATTTTATTATTGAGTTCAAGATCGTATTAACAGAAGTTTTTGGTCGAGTTTTCGTGCTGTGATCACATTTTATGATCCAATAATCCAACGTCCAATGTGAAACCAACTTTACCACGGTTCCAATAGCCTATCAAAAGTAGGCCTAGCCTACGCCGTTTTATGAATGAACGCATATTCTTTCTGTAAAGCCCACTAGACTTCGCTTAGGCTACATATTTGCCGCTAAACGTTCAACGGTAAAAGGTTCATTCTTTGTCGTTTTTTGGGGGAATAAGCTCAGTTTAAAATCTAGCAGCTGAAACGTGCCCACAGCACATTTTTAGTAGGCACTTTGAGATCTGGCACTAGGCGTTACTGAACACTTTGGAAAATAATGACTGGCTTAATATTCCCGTTAGAATTATTTGATATTACAGTCTAATAGCCTAAAAGGTTTTTGCAAAAGGTTGTTTGCAATAACCTCGTCATTGTAGGCCAAGCAGCCAATCGTGACAACACTTTTTTTTCGTGATGGGACAACACTTCATGGCCCAACGTTAACTTTAATGCGCACAGCGCATAATGCCGCCACTATGAACTCCATGAACCGTCTGTCCTGCATCCATGCGTCATTGGCACGCGCCTGTGACATTTACCGCGGCGCGTTTTTACGTAAGTACATCAAGGAGAGGTGAGCATGACTATATTCACCCCTACACGTCTAAAATAATGATGTTATGCCCAAAACAGTATGTTGTCGTGTTGGTTGATTTGCAACATTATTGATGGAGCAGTATTAGCTAGAAATGATAACTGTTTGTTGCATGAAAATGAAACGTAGGCTACAGCAAGCAGGCTAACATTAAAGTGACTTGCTAGAACCTCTGCTATTTAGCAAGACTAGCCTACTCTTGGCTTTGGTAACTTCGATTTGTGACAAGTAACATTAATATTTTGAACCTCATCTCTGCACTATAAAAATGTTCTTTTTTTTTTTTTTTTTGTTTGTTGTGTTAAACCATTAGTAGCAATATATCCAAGCAGTATACTATGTTAACTTTCTAATATTAAAATCACATGCCTTTTAACAGGACAGAATCTCCCATAGGCCTATGCTGTCCTAACTGGAGAAGGCCCCATCGACAAGCCGCCTCATAAAAGGGACAGGGACAGGGATGGTGATCTATGGCAGGCCCAGATCCAGTCATAAGGGAAGACCAGTAGGATTTGGAAACCACCAGGATGCTGACTGCTTGGCCACCGATACCACTGGTATGTTCTTTATTGTGTCTCCTCTGGTGAAAATCAGTATGGTGATTGATTACAACTATTAAATTCACAGGGGACTCGGAAAACCCTGCATTAGTATCTGCTGTCGGGATGGCCGACCACGTCCCCATCTTCTTTGAGGAATGTGATGTGTGTACATAAGAAATGGTTGTGTTGTGTTTTATTATGTATCTAATGCATTTACCACATGAACCAGGCATGGTGTCAATACAGGAACACATAACAAGTAGAAATTTAGTGAATTTTTAGTAGAAAACAATTCCTTCATCAAAAGAAATATGTTTATAATTCCACTTACTGATTGGATGCCAAGTGACATGAACGCTGCTACCATATACCATTTCATGAGTAGATATCTTTTTACTTTGTTGATCTGTCAGGTTACATAGTGTACCAAGATTACAGGCAATACATCCATCAGTACTGCCATACAGTACAGCCATACAGTATACCAACCTTACCCTATATGGACTTAATATTAAAATCACAATGACATACAGTATGCACCTGTTCCCAAATAAGAAAACAATATTGCAAATTTTGTTGTG
>JAODXP020000756.1:0-20941 GCA_027497455.2 Sardinella longiceps | reverse complement strand
CTGCTCTAACTAAACAGGAAATTGACTGACTATAAGTACTGCTCCAGGTTGACGGAAGATGGTGTTGGACATCCCACTTGACGTGGACCACACAGAGTCAGACCATAGAGCAGGCAAGCCAGATTTGACCTGGTTCGGGGAGTGAAAATGCCAGGCATTTTCGCCATTGAGAAATTGATTATTACTTACAGTGTCTTAACCACACAACGTAGACTTTCAACAAGCTACGGTAGAACAAAAGGATTGCCTGTGATCATAACAATGCTACGGGTTCATAGCATCAACCTTGATTTAATAAAAAAGTATTTTAATCGTAACATCACAAGAAACCACTACACTACCCGTCATCCTGCAGTGTAAAACGGCGCCTTCATTTGGAGGAGATTACCGTTGCTAGCAGTAGTCGAGTTGTAAAATAAAAAGAAGGGGGATGGTGGATTTTCATCATTTGGGGCAGCTATTTTGTGCCAATGAGCGCCCATGGTGGGGTCACTTGTACAGAGTGCATATAGGCCTCATGCGGACACGCGCACACAGGCATATGCATTTTCATTTGGCCTAATTTCAGCCTAATTTATGCTTTATTAATCAGTTATGATAAATCTATATTTGTCAACTGAAGGACAGGAGTTTGTTGAGGAGTTTGTGCAGTTTCAACAGGGAACACTACATTAGCCATGATTTTTAAGTTTTAAAGACTGCACAGGAAGACTCAACATTTTTGCATTTCAAAATTGTTGAATGTGAGGTCCAGGTTATATACTTCTTCCTCATTTGTTATGATTCGTATAATGTTTTTTTTATTTATATATGTCTTTATTTACTTAAATAAGAAATATAAAAAGAGAGAATAGTTGGGAAGGCTATTCTAGGTAGTTGTTTAATATTTGGAATTTTAGTCACTATGCTAACTCCTTATCTCTTATCATAATGTAATCAACCTAGTTGGAGAGTTGACTAAACTTGGAGAACAGAGAGAAAACCACACAACCTTGCTTAAGTTACAAATATACACTTTTATTTATTTATCCCAATTCATGCAGCCACCCATCAGGTCAGGAATGGGTTTAAATAAATAACACTGATAAAACTTCCCTCGAATCCCCCGCCCAGCAAACTGCACAGCAAAATCAAGTTCATGTCACACTAGAAATATCCAAGGCACTGCACACAATAGGCACTGCAATACTGTACACTGGGAACATTTAAGAGTGAAAAACTAAAGTAGGCCGGTTCTTGACTTCTACCCATTAAAATAGTTCTGACAATTCTGCTTAAACACAAAATTGCAATTGAAGTGAAATGAAAAGAAGAGAAAATCCAATGAAAAGATATACGTCAGGCCTACTCATAAGATTACAATGGCAATAGATCAATTACACTTTAAGAACCAACAACGTTAGTTGTGCCTTACCCTTTTCTTTGGAAAAGGGTAAGGCATTATGCTTTGCTCATTAGAAAAGGGTTTAAACGAGCTTTGTCTGTATGGAGAAATTGAGGGCAGCAGAGACCATATTAATTGTTTTTAAGCTGAATGGAGTTTAGTTTGCTGTAGATGTGCCTGCAGATCATTATTTATGTAATAGTAGAACTAAAGCATTTATGTATAAAAACATATTATAATACTTTATACAAAGTAAAGTATAGGCCTACAAGTTTTAGATCCAAGAAATTTTTTTTGTGATTTTAAGCTCTGGGATGAACTCAGCCTTTCATCTCTGCATACATATCTGCCTTGTGTATTGGCCAAACATTTGTGTGTTCACACAAAATTTGGGGGCGTGAAGTCACCTTTCCTGCCATGGTGCATCTGAGCTGGCACACTTTTGCATTTTCTCTGGGAATGCTTTATTCTGTACATAGTTACACAAATTGATACAACCAAACAGCCAAACATAACACAAGTGATTGCATGTATTCTCTTAACCAGACTTGGTGTCGGAGGTGTTGTTGGCAAAGTTTGGGCTCTATGTTGTGGTGTAGGAACAGGATTCATTTTGCAGTCTGTAAATCACAGAAACATTTTAATTTGAGCCATCAGTTATAATACTTGTTGCTAATTAAGTGTAATAGGCAATATACCTTACCTTCACGAACTATAAGTTTGACACGGAGTTCTGTTTTACCAAAACAGCATTTGTAAATTGCTTGGTCTGCTGGTTTAATGTCCTTGAAAGTTACAGACATGCCATGAATCCGAATTCTGTCACTTTCACGAAGAAGTTGACCATCTTTTTTCCAAAACACGAGTCTTTTCAGTTCCTCAGACTCACAGGAGATGGTGAGCTTATCTCCAACACAACCAAACTTTATTTTAAGATTCCCTGAAATCAGCGAAAAAACAATTAGTGTGTGATATCTATTTAAATAAATTATAACACCCTTCAGGCCACTCTCAAGACCACCATATTTTTGAAGCCCCACTAGGAAGTCGATAAAGCAAATTTGAAGTTGGCAGAAAGATCTTTAGAATCAAGATATGTAGTGGTAATTCATGGTAATAAAGTGGAGTGCATCCGATCTGCTAGCTACCACCCTAATCAGTGGCAGCTGGCACTCCAATCAGTCAACCTCGCTTCCCCTCGGTAGGTGCAAAAGCCCGGTAAAGCCAGATAACACAAATTGCATTCCTCTCTGTAATTTTTTATTTATTTTTTTGTACACCATGGGCATTGATATAAGTATCGTATGATTTTGACATGATCTAAACAAAACAAAACAAAAAAAAACCCAGCACATTAACAGACGCTGTGCGCACCTGATTGAAAGTTTATTTTGGACGGAATGGAGGGTCATAGTCTCAACATTTATATGAAAAGGGCAGAGGGCTTTGAGATCACGATACCATGTCCAGAATGTACATCCATGGGCTTATTTCACACACTAATAGCCTAGCCCTTTTCCACTGCCGGTTTTAGTGCCTACTTAGCCCTACTCTACTCTACCCGCTTTACTGACCCTTTCCACCGGCCATTGTAGCCCAGACCCGGGCCCATTTTCGGTCCCTGCTTTGAGCAGGTACGAGCCGGGCCAGGGGGTCAAGAACGCGCAGATTAGCGGCGGCACTTTAGCATCGCCATATTTAAGTATGGAGTCACAATCCGAACCATGGCAGCGCATGCATGAGAGTCATGCTGAGCACGAGCACTCATGCACTTACAAGTTGATGGGCGGTTACATGCGAAATGTTATTTCTCCGGGGAGAGTAAAAGCAATATTTCATGATCTCTGGTTAGTCTTTGCTTATTTCTTGAGGAGCTTGTGAAAAAAAAATGGACTGTCATGAATGCTATAAAAACTTCAGGCACGTTCTCGACAGAACTTTCTTCCTCGCGTATTGTTAACAATCTAGGTGCATTATCACCACCGTCTGGACTGAAGGACTACTGTTTTTGCAAAGAGATTCAACGTGAGTCCATGCGTCATTTCCAACTTTGGAACTTTGCGCATGGGCAGCATGGGCATGGCCTGGTCTGTTACCTCCAGTGTTCACAATGGCGTTGACTGTCAATTCACCGCATTTACTAGCCTAGCCTCGGCCATTCAGTTCTATGGAGGGCGGGACTTAGTCGTTGTCTCCAGTTTATAGATACAGACGGCAAGTCCGGGCACGCCCACAAAATCAGCTCCTCATGCTCCCCCATAGATACAGACGGCAAGTACGGTTAACGCCCCCAAAATGCGAGGGTGGAGTCAGCGTGGGGGAAAACAGAGGCCAAATTAACATTATAGTGAATGGACAAGGTAGAAAAAGGTGCTTAACAATAATAGATCGCTTTGTAAAATTGAACAAAGTCCATATAAGGTATTTTGTCTAATCATGACCTGTTTGCCTGCTTGGGTTTAGACTAAAAAAAACTTTCCATGGTTTGTTTATTGCAGTAACACTGACAGAAATGTCATGAGCCTGTCTCCTAACTGTCATAACTGAAGCAACTTTCAATCACAAGTCTGATTAGCTCTGTTTAGCAAGCTAAAGTTAGCTACATTTACTATGGAAATGAATGAGGTTGGCTAGTTAGCAAGCTAATGAAGCTAACAAGCATCAACTAAATTGTCCTCAGTATCGCGTTTGGAAGGGTGTCAAGTTCAGAATTCACTTTGGACCATCTGAACATCATTACTACCTTAAAGCATTGCCCTCAAAAATGTGTCAAGGTCCTTGTAGATGGTGCTCAGTTTAACTTCTAGCTTAGCATATCATTGACTTCCACACTGTGTGACCAGAGCCCGTTTACGGCGAGCCATGGCACTCCTATTAACGCCATTCAACCTGCAATTCCAATTGCAAATCCGCTAGGGGCGATCGCGAGTCAGTGGAAACTGAGTGGAAAATCAATGGGCACCTATGAGGTATAGGGCTAAATGTATAATTTTCACATATTTAGGGACAACATATCACAGATTGCATTTTATTTTAAGCAACTTTGACATGGATTTCAATCAAAATGAAATATATTTAATACATATGACCATTACGTTTTTCATCTTCAAGCTGTTTTTTCCCTGACTCACTAGCATTCTGCTACTCTATAGACTTGCTGTGTCACGTGACAGACACTTTGGAAGGGATTTTACAAATGAACAAAAAATGCTAAAAATATGTGTGGACTGCGAATTAAGTCAAATTACTCTGAACCGCATGCATGAATGCATTTATTCAAGAAAAAATTGTATCTAAAGAAATACAGCATTTGATGGTGCAGCTGCATAGAACCCAATTCATTCTTCACTGACTCGCGCGCGCCATCTAGGCGCAGTACCACCGGAGTGCTAATTCTCCCCTATTAAAAGTTCTCTGGTGTGACCCTGCTTCTTCCCCCATGAGGGACTATTTTTCTCTACTTCCCCCACGGCGGAGCTATATTTGTGGGCGTGGTCAGACTTGCCGTCTGTATCTATGTGGGGGAAAACAAACCCTAAATTAGTGAAGGAGTCAATGGCATGCTAAGCTACAAGTTACACTGAGCACCATCTACAAGGAGCCAGACACATTTTTGAGGGCAATGCCTGAAGGTAGTAATGATGGTCAGATGGTCCGATGTGAATTCTGAACTTGACACCCCTCCAAACACGATACTGATGACAATTTAGATGATGTTTGTTAGCTTCATTAGCTTGCTAACTAGCCAACTTCATTGATCACCACAGTAAATGTAGCTAACTTTAGCTTGCTTAACTGAGCTAATCAGACTTGTGATTGAAAGTTGCTTTACTTTTGACAGGAGCAGAGACGGCTCATGACATTTCTGTTAGTGTAACTGCAATAAACAAATGATGGAAAAATTATTTTAGTCTAAACACAAGTAGGCAAACAGGTCATGATTAGACAAAACATCTAATATGGACTTTGTTCAATTTTACTAAGCGATCTTTTATTGTTAAGCAACTTTCTCTACCTTGTCCATTCACCATAATGTTAAATTGGCCTCTGTTATCCCCCACGCTGACTCCACCCTCGCACTTTGGGGGCGTTAACCGTACTTGCCGTCTGTATCTATAACCTCCTTGAGCCGGGCTGAGTAGGGCTACTCGTGGCTACTGGCTGCTGATTGGTCATAGGCTACACAAGGCCAGGCCACTCTGCTGAGCGAGCATTGGGGCAGAATTTAAAACTGTGTTTTTAGCATCGTAACATGCTTCAAATTTCACCCCAAGAGCTATGCAAACATCTTACAACATAGAATGGTAGTGTGTATGACTTCAAGTGACTACAAAAGTGGTTGAAACATTGCTTGTTAAAGCAGCCACATAACGTTACCTGTTTGTCTATCCTGGCTTCTGCTCCTTCACTCCCTTGCAGAACTTGTTTGGCAGACATGAATTATATTCCAGACTCTTCCTCTTTGTGTTCAAACATTAACCATGATGTTACAATAGCCTGTCATGACACATGAGCCTTACAATACCCATAATGAGCATGCACAACAAAGCTATCTATATCTTGTCTATCTGTTCACAATAAGTTGCTGGGTTGCCATATCTGAGTATCTGATTTATTGTGCAAACACCATGCAATAATTACAGGTTTATTCAAAAGTGAAACTAATAGAAAAGCATTTTTACTGCATTCACTGTCCCTGTTTTCATTGAAAATGCACTTCTATTAACGAATATAAATTAATTTCACTTTAGAATAAATCTATAATTTCACTAGATGCATAACGTTAGGCCTATAGCAAGATCTGGCAACGTAAGAACACATTTGAAGAGACGTCTTTTGTGCTGCCATTACAGCTATTGTAATGCTCATGACAGGCTATTGTAACATGGTCAGTAATTTTTGAACACAAAAAAGATTTTGGAATATTTTTCACGTCTTCAAAACACAAGTTTTCATCTCTGCCACTGAAGGAGTAGTTATAGCAGAATTGACTTGGATTAGCTAGAGCCAGAGTGTAAACAGGTATGTTGCTGCTTTGACAAGCAAACTGCTTTCACCACTATTTTAGTCATTTGAAGTCATACACTCTTCAGTTCTGTATTGTAAGGTGTTCAATGATGTTGCACAGCTTTGGGGGTGATATTTGGAGCATATTACGATGTTCAAAACAGTTTAAAATTCTGCCCCAATGGGTTAGCTGTTGGCGCTAATTCACTGGTGCTAATTCTCCGCTAATATGTCTCCGCCGACATAACTTCGCCCAACCCACCAACATCATTCGGGCCAAGTCGGGCTTATGTTTTCAGTGAAAATGCAAGCCAAGAGCGGGGTAGTGTAGATACCAGGCTAAGTAGGCACTGGGCTGAATGGAAAAGCGGCACATTCCGAGATTCTAAAACCATTCCATGGTAGCCACCTCAACTGAACATTCTGTCATTGAAATGCATTGGATTTATCCCTCTTTCTGACTTGAAAAAATAGGTAATAATAACCTTTAAAACATGTCTCAATTCACTTTCTTTCAAATAATACACATTTGAAGCCCATAAATTTGGAAGTCCTGAATAGATAAAAGTGCATTTTTGAGCATGAAGCTTCTGTCCATTTGGGACCTCCCAATTTGTATGCTTCAAATGTATATTATTTTAAAGGTGCCATGCCACACCACTACAGGGTATTTAAATTGTTCTTTGAGGTCAACAAATAGGGTATGTGACTTCACTTGGACTGAGAACGGTCCAAGGAGACCGTAATGAGATCGTTTGCAGCCTGTAGGAATAGCCTTCGAAAATTTCATGCGGTTCTTCCGGTTTTTTTTGCCACTGTTACAATGGGCTGCGCTCTGATTCGCTGCTGAAGCTCGACGTTGTAAAGCACATGGACGAATATTTACATTAGTTTTACTTGCGAATTGCAAGGTACGGAAAAAAAAAACTTGGAATATTATCATGAAACCGAGAAAGAGGATATCTGCACCAACCTAGCTTGCAGATTGTAAACGGCCACTTTGCAAAGGTAAGCTTACTACATAGTCAGGATGTCACAGTAGCCAACATAATCAGATACTTATTGCAAGAGTAGCCGACTGTTAGCCTACATCCACAGTCAGATTACACTTACCAAGACTGTTGAATTCGCCAAGTTGACAAGTTGCCTGTTACCATTTCATGGATATTCCTTCTTTTTCGCTAGTATTTCAAGGGGCGGGCTTTAGTCAAATACAGGAGAGCATGGATTGGGCGATAATTCTCCTCAGTCAGCCAATGGCTGTAACGTTGTCTATACTACGTAGCACTGACCATGGATTCAAACTGACCTAATTTCTTTGCATATTTCTTTTAATAGGCTATTGCCTATAGCGAAGACAGTATTACATTTTCACATGCACTGTGTAACTTGAGGTCATATAGAACTATTCTATACCAAAAGCAACAGGTATAAACGGCTTTGTGTGGCGGGGCACCTTTAAAACAATGAGGCTATGTGTTGATTCACTTCGGATAATTCCTTAAAAAAAAATTTGACTCTCGAATCAAGCCAATGAACGCACATTTCCACTGTTCGCGCTTCCGCGTTTTCTCCGCAAAGGATAGGCCAGAGCCCGTTTACAGCGAGCCATGACACTTCCTTAACGCCATTCAACCTGCAATTCCAATTGCAAATCTGCTAGGGCCGATCGCAAGTCAGTGGAAAATCAATGAGCGCCTATGAGGTCTAAGGCTAAATGTATAATTTTCACATATTTAGGGACAAAATATCAAAATGTATTTTCTAATACCTTAAGACTTTGGAAGGGATTTTACAAATTAACACAAAATGCTAAAAATGTTATTTGTGGACTGAGAATGAATTCAAAGTACCCTGAACCATGAACGCTTTTATTCAAGGACATTTTTTTAGCATTTGTGGGTGCAGCTGCATAGAACCCAATCCATTCTTCACCTACTCGCCCGTGCCCTCTAGTTGCAATACCAGCGAAGTAATTATTAAGTAAGTAAGTAACCGAGTGCTTATGTTTCAATATGCTTCCTCAGACTCCGTCCTCTGTCCTTACGCCTTGGAAATTGTTTGAGGCTAAACATCATCGAGGATGTCTCATGGTGCGTTTGATTATCCTCTGCGAGCTGTCTCGGTGCTCGGATTGTCACGTGACTACACTTCAAGTGTTTTATTATACAAATTCCACCGACGTGAAGAAGTGGACAGTAGGACACCTGTTTGATACAAGTCCGTGTTCAACACTACAACACTGACTCCCACATCCATAGGTAGTTCTATGGATACAGTGTTAATATGAGTGATTGAAATAGTTATTTATTATCAAACTTAGCCCGTTCAGAACGAAAAACTTCAGTGCACTTTCTTGTTCCACTTTCAAAGAAATAGACAAGTGCAATTCCTCCAAAACTAAAGCCAAAGACTATTCTCTGGTTTGAGCAGGACTGTCGTCATCGTACTAAGCCCACCTTATGATTTCCTGTACAAATACCACGCTGTGATTGGTTATCCGCCGCCAGAGTCAGGATACAACGGTTTTCTATCAGGGGTCTCTAGACGTATCCGCTGTGCAAATTCAAATTTGCTACCGCTAGGGGTACGTCTAGAGTTCTAGGCTAGGGTTCTGCTGCTTCACCCCAAAATACGAAATTGTTCAATTAAATACTCTACCTCCAAAGCCTGGACATAGCAATGTTGTTATGATAGCCAAGAGCTGGAGTGACCTGAAATAAGAGGAGATACAGGTTATGTATCCTATTACCCTGTTTATTGAATTTGCATTGAATTTGCTAGCTGCCAATGATAGAAAAAATGCAACCAAAACCTCAATAACAATAGCCCTCCCTTTTAGCCTTTAGTCAAGGTAGTAGGGAGTCACCAAACATTGTTATAGCATTTTCTACACCAATAATCAAGATGAAGACTTAACACATTTTATGATAATTGATAAGAGGTGCAAAAGTATGTACTGTACATTACCTCTCTCCCCTTTTTCCTGGGCTTGAGACCAGCATTTAGGCAGGGTTATGGACACAAATGTTTACAAAAAATAAGTGTCAGCCCTTTGACTTTGTCGTCTTGTGTTGCACTTCTGTGAGACTCCTCAGCACTGTTCAAAGTACACTTGGCTGTGGGCTGTATACAGTATCACTGCCACGCCCATTCTGGGAAAAAGAAACTGACATTCCTAACGGCTGAGAGGTGTGGCATTATTGCACAATGACGCATGTTTGTTTTTAAAAGCCCTATTATGGTATTGGACAAAAAAAAAATAATAATGCTATGAGTCTATGTAAGCCTACTACTATTTCATTAATCTTAGAAGTGAAATAGAGCCAGTGCAGAAAGTTATTTTATGTGGCTATATTTTATTATTATATTTCATTTACATGGCTTACATTTATGTGGTTATATCATTATATTTCATAGATATTCATTAGATTTAATTCTGACGAATAATTCAGCCTCTCCACCGGGGAAGTAGACAAGGATGCTCACTGTCCCCTGCTTTATTTACCATCTTCATTGAACCCACAACATCAGGCTAGACTTAGAACAAACCATCTGCAAGGATATTCAGATCGCAGACCTGCCTTTCAGTAGCCAGTCAACCAACAAACATTCATCTTTCAAAGCACAAACAATATCATCCAGTCTGACGGGGGAGCGTGTCTATGTTCCCACAGCTCTATGTTCCCACAGCCCTATGTTCCCACAGCTCTATGTTCCCACAGCCCTATATTCCCACAGCCATATGTTCCCACAGCCCTATGTTCCCACAGCTCTATGTTCCCACAGCTCTATGTTCTCACATTTCTAAGAGTTCTTTTTTTCTTTCTTTCTTCAAAGTCAGGTACTATAGTCCCACATTTCTACCCCTGCCTGGTAGACCCCCTATGTAAGTTCAAGCAAAATTCGATCTTTGAAAGCAGGGTTCCCACGCATCCTGGAAAACCTGGAAAACCTGAAATTTTAGAGATGGCCTTTCCAGTCATTGAAAACCCCTGGAAATTGGCTAAAATGTTAAAATGTCCTGGAAAAATTCTGTACTGACCTGGAAAATTATAATTTCATTTAGCCACTCATTCAGATTCGCAGACACCTTGCTGTTTTTTGATAAGCTGGGGAGATACATTTGTCTGGTTTGTATTTTTAAATAGTATAGTACCGTATAGTCTTCATCTGAAAATTGAGTGTCAGAATTGGAAGATATGAACTTCCTTACTTTTTATTGGTCACATGCTGGTTGAATCTTTTTAACCTTAATCATTTCACACTTAGGAATCGCTAGACCTTCTGTATAAAAGAAAGTGTTGAACAAGGAGCTGCTTTATTACCTCCACCAAGGAGGAGGTTATGCTTTCGGTCGCATTGGTTTGTCTGTTTGTTTGTCTGTCTGTCTGTCTGTTTGTTTGTCTGTCTGTCAGCAGGATAACTCAAAAAGTACTGCACAGATTCGGATCATTTTCGGACAATGTGTGTATTGGGACAAGCAAGAACTGATTCGATTTTGGTGCCGATCCGTGATCCAGAACATGATCTGGAATTTATTTTGTGTCTGTGACCACATTGCCTTGGCGGAGGTCTGTGCTCTCTGAGCGCTTTTCTAGTTACCATCTTGAGCTGGCTGAGTGGCTAGATTGGCCAAAACATTTTTTTTGATAGTTTAGTTGGTTTGACCAAATGTTCATTCTGGCTAGTTTTACCAAGTCCCCTCACTGACCTGTCATCTTGGAAATGTTATTTTAGCTCTAGACTTGCAAGTCATATTTCCATTAAAGCGAAGGTCGCTTTAATTCAAGGTTAGCCCTGTTGCACGCATCTGCTGAGTGCACTAGATAGTGAGTAGAAGAAAAGAATCCAGCCAAGGCAATGTGGTCACAGACACAATTTAAATTCCAGATGGGGTTCTGGATCACCTATCGACACCAAAATTGAATCAGTTCTTACAGTACGTTTACATGTCCCAATATACTGGTTGCCCAAAATTTCCATCCAAATCTGTGCAGTACTTTTCAAATTATGTTGTACACAGACAGACACACAGACGCAGGCGATAACAAAACCTCCTTGGCGGAGTTAACGACTTTGAACACAAACACACAAGTGGACAACCAATTTATATTGAGTCAATAGCACCTAATATCTTAATTTTGGTTTTGAATGTTGTATGATCCATTGACTCAATGTTTGCATTCGGGCTATGTTATTTCAAATTCTTTAATTCCACTCGCTATCTAGTGCAGTCAGAAAACTTGTACAACAGGGCTATGCTAGAATTAGGCCTACACCAAACCTTGACTTTAAAGACTCTCATAACCTTTAGACTCTCATTCTAAACATGAATTTGCTCACTACTGTGACGACCGGCTCCGCGGCCGCACATTTAAAACAGGTGGCAGAGCACCGCGCATCGCATTCACACCGCATACACTCCCACACCTTATCTAATTAATATATTTAAGTTTCGGTTTTCCTTTTCCATATTACTAACAAGATCCAAACACTTTCATTGTCACTTAACATTACTTGGTTGAGTTACAGACACTTAAACATCTAACATACATGCTACAGTTTCCAAACATTGAATATACACGCTACCAACTTGCAAACACATAACAGACTAAACAAACAAAACACGCAAGACGACCTCATTTCATTCTACCTTTTATTTTGCGTTTCACACATTAGTTACATCTGTTGTGCACACAGTATGTTTCTTATGTATGTATGTTGCGTTAAAATCATTTTGTTTGAGTTATTTAAGTTTACCGGGAGACGGGAGACCGGTGGCGTGTGTGACGCTGACTTCCTGGGTGGCTGCGAACTGGCAAAAGGGTTTCAGAGTGCAGCGTGTCAAAATAAAAGTCCGACGGACGTTCCCATCTCCCCAATACGTCATAGGGAGGAAGTGGAGTCCGGATAGGGAAGGATTATTATGTTTGATTATTATTGAAATGATTAATTTTGCTTTTGACGTTAGAAATATTATTTACTTTATATTGTCTTTATTTTGAGCTGTCCTAAGTGTATGTTTTTGTCATTGTGTAAATTGTAATTAGTCTTTGTCTCCCTTGTGTGTTGTAATGGCCTGATCAGCCAGTATATATGTTCCCCAGTGTCTCAGTCTGTTAGGTCAGTTCTTTGTGTTAAGTCATGTTTGAGTTTGCTCGTTATCATATATTTTGAGTTCTGTTCTGTTGACCTCTTCTAGGCCTAGAACTCGTTTTGTTGATTTAAAATATTTTTCATTATGATTTTTGTTAAAAATAAATTTTTGCTTAAAATTTGAACTGCTTCTCTGTGCCTAACTGCGTGGTCCCTCACACTACGCCTATCACCACTGGCCAGTCAGTCATACCTCTTTCTAATGCATATGTATAGCAATAAAGGAAATTCTATTAGCATGTTGTTGTATCGTTGCTTTGAGAATTGGTGTATTGTTGTTCCGATAACATTAGCCTACACCTCGATCCGTGTCATTGAATTTGAGGGGAAAAGCCTTGAAATGTCCTGGAAAAGTCCTTAAATTTGATGTTGAAGAAAGAGTGGGAACCCTGTCTTTGGTATTATTTGCTCTCAATGGTGCCTTCCAGGTAGTGGGGTTAGGTTTAGGGTAAGGGTAAGGTTTTTTTATGTTGTGCTGCCTAGATTTATATTCGCAATGAAAGCGATCTTCATCCACTCTTTTTTCCAGAATGTTTTGCATCCACATTCCACAACGATTTTATATTCATCCACCTCAGCGATCATTTTTGAAATCGACTTCAGCAATCATTTTTCTGAATTGTTTTCAGTTTCAGAATCCTCCATTCTAATGTGAACGGAAGGGCTAACTGGATAAATATTACCTGTGTTGGTGTGAACATGACCTTATGCCCAAATAGGGTCTAATTTTTAAAAAAAATCTTTGTAATGTGAGAGCATGGGGCTGTGGGAACATAGGGCCCAATTTCCCAAATTTCCTAAGAAATGTGGGAACATAGGGCTGTGGGAACATAGAGCCTAATTTCCAAAAATTCTGTGAAAAACAAAAATTCCTAACAAATGTGGGAACATAGGGCTGTGGGAACATAGAGCTGTGGGAACATAGAGTTGTGGGAACATAGAGCTGACCCCCTGACGGACCTAGGATAGTCTTTGGTGATGTCCTTATATATTTACTTGGTTATTTAACAGAGTGAGAGATGTGCATATCACTGCTCCACCAGGGGCAGGTTCACAGATTTTGTACTTCCAACAGTGGAAAGTAACATAGGGAAAGTGTCTTTTTGTGTGTGGCATGTAGTCTGTGGAACAGATTGGCAAGTAATATTAAGACAATAAGAAATCTAGAGAGTTTTAAATGTGCAGTAAGAAAATGGTTTAGGGATAAATCAGAATAGGTCTTAGGACCTGCTTTTGTCAGTATTTGCCGACAGTGTAGCCTGGCACGCCCTCCCAGTGACGTACGTAACACCTCAGGCATTGCTGTCGCTGGTCTGGCCAGCTACAATCTAAACAGATTTTCTGAGTTCCCGAAAAAATTTAACTACACCCCCTTGGTCAGGAACCAATCGACTTTGAGCAGCTCCAACGGCTGTCCTGTTCAAGCAGTTCTCTTTGCGTCAAATAAGTCAGAGGAAAGAGTGGTATGATTGGTTTTGCTTTGGCACAGCATTTTCTAACATAGACCAGTAGCAAACTGAGGCATTTGAGGGAGGCGGGTAAACCATGTGTTTTGAGAAACCGTTGGTAAGCCCTATTTGCATGGGACTAGTTTAATGGGGGGACCTGGGGTAAAGTAATGATAACCGGGAAATTTAGTCCCGTCCGAACGCGCCTGTCAGTAAAAATAGCGGAGTATGTCAGTAAACTAACCCCCATTAAACTAGTCCCGTGCGAATAGGGCTTTAGGCTCTTGGTCAGACCAAAGTCTCGCAGAGCTTTGAAAGTCAATGGCAATTTGCCTGCTTTTTTATATAGGCCTATTCATGTTTATTTATTTATTCATTCTTTGAGGGAGGGGGGTTAAGTGGGGGTCTAGTGTCACAATACCATTCTTGTCTGTAGGATCTGTTGTAATCCATCTCTCTTGTTCTTTTGTGAGACCACAATGGAAATAAGCCTTAAGCTAAGTTCACATTACACGACTTTAGCCACGACACGACAAAACAAGACACGTCTGCGAGCTCTCGAGTGTTCACATTTAACAACTAGCAGTTTTAGTATCGGGAGGCTCATGGTCGGGCGCGAGGCTGATCTGCGACCTCTGTGTTCACACTACAAGACCTGGCCCAGACAGAGCCTAGGGTGCGCTGGTTGTGTCCACGTTCGTATAATCAACACCATAATGTTAACGTTAGCATACAGACTATAGCAGAGACAGTTTACGGTAAAAATGTTTCTGACTATACGCTACAGTTATGACTGCCACTTGTTAGTTTGCCACTGATCTCATGTTGTCTGTAGCTACTGTTTTGTTTTCGTTATTGCCGCAAAAATATTTTAGAATTATTGACGAGGTTATCTGGATGGCCAATTGTATCCGTTTTCGCAAGTAAACTTCACATGACACATGTTTTCAAAGAAGGCTATTGCTTGGTGAAGAAGTGCAAGTTCATATGGTTTTGGAGTTTGGAAATTTTAAAGATGACAACGTGAGTCATGTTTCTTGATTGGCTATTGCCTGGAAAATCGCTTGCGACTTCTCCAAATATCTAACATGCTAGATGTCCCCCGACAACTTGCGTCGAGCCCGCGACTGCCCTAAATCGTGTCGGAGGCCCGAATCACACACAAACTGCGAGTTCGCGGTGCGGTCCGTAAGCGGTCCGTGAGCGGTGCCTGTGGACTTGGGCATTCACACAAGAAATTGTTTCTGCGGTGTTCTGCGCGAAGCGGCTGCCCGAGCTCTGCATTCAAAATCTATAGTCACCGCGCAAGTCCCGCTTACCGCGCTGAAAACGCTTGGAAAAATAGAACTTGTTTCTATTTCAAAAAAGCAGCGCGGGAGCTGCGCGGTTCACCGCTCAGAAACCGGACAGGAGCCGCGCAGAACACGCGTGCAGTCTGAATGACCTAACCTGTTAACATGTATTCTAAATAAAAACGCCCCAAAACCGTGCCCGCACCGCTTACGCGCCGCTCACGCACAGGTTTGTGTGTGAATCGGCCGAGAGAGTTGTTCACACATGACGACTTGGACTCGCAGATCCACTGCCGAGTTTCCCCACGCCCACCTGTGATTTCTAATCGACCCCGCGACCTCAGAATCGGCTCTAAAATCGTGTAGTGTGAACTTGCCATCAGGGTTTTCTTTTGTAATCCTGACTGTCTTGCTTCGTCAAATAAATCAAATCAAATTAAAAACCTAATTCTATCACTGATTCACCTGTAGCACCATCTGTTTGAACCCCTATTTGGAAAAACCCTGATTTCACTGTCAACAAAAAACACATAACTTTCGCACATGGATCAACAAAGGCATCACTCACCTTCACCACATCATTCAAGACAATAATCTTGCTTCATTCCATGGTTTGGTCCAAATGCACGGCATCAAAAGTAAACATGTTTTTAGAATACCTACACATAAAATAGTCTATCCCAGCAAATTTTGACGTCCAGCTAACCATTCCCTTTCAATTTCCTCTCTCCAAAAAATCCTCTCCAACATTTACAAATTTATTTCATTCTGCAGAAAAAACTCTTAATTTACCATATCACAAATGGGAATTTGATGTGTGCTTTTCTCCCGATGCTGACTTCTGGATGGAAATCTGTAAAAACATCCACTTCATGACATAAAATAGCAAGACAAGGTACACAATACTTCACAGGTTTCACTTCACTGCACAGAAACTGTCTGAAATGGGTTTCGGTTCTGACAGACTTGTGTTGCATGCAAAATAACCCAGACACATACAGTACATCTACGCTGTCTGGCACTAAACTCCTAGCCTGACATAGCCCGCCCATAATACTGCTGTTCATCCGTATTCATGATCTGGGGTCTGTTTCCCAACAGCCCATTTCCCATTGACAACTAACTAAGTTGCAACTAAGTTAGCAACTATGCTGTTGGGAAACAGACGCCCGGAGAATCTTTAACCTGACGCGATTATTCTGCGGGGGGGGGGGGGGGGGCATTCACTTCTGGTTTGAAGCGATTGGACAGCCTGTCTAATCAGCTTCGCTTATTGGTCAGTCTACCGATGTAAACACGCCCATGAAGACCGTCCCCAGACCATGGATACGGATGGACACTCGTATTATGGGCGGGCTATGTCAGGCTACTAAACTCCAATCAACCAGTTTTGGGTCATAGAATCACTCTTCCTGGGTTGTCACATCTCAGAAACCACTTGCCTTTGCATACTACCACAAACAATATGTGACCCTGCACGTCAAAACCAGTCGCTTGGCACATTTTTTCAAAATTATGTTATTGCATTAACATGAAAGACGAGAAAATAAGCTTTCAAACGACACCAATATCGACAATATTGGCTAACAAATGACGGAGATATGGGCGTTCAAAGTGTTACAATGTTACAAGTCAGAAAAAAAAGAATGCTGAGAAAAACCACGATGAAGTTCATTAGCAATGTGACAAGGGGATTATTAGGCTAGCTTCTGATGAACCACTTCATTCTGCTGCCTACTACTACCAGTCTAACTTAAAAGTTAACTGATATCGACTGATCTAACATGCAGTCATGACAGGAATACATCTAATTGTGGACTTTACATGAAAAATGGATATAACATGGATATAACTTGAACTGTAACACAAGGTAAGAGCCAGTGTTTTGGTATTTTGAGTAGGCTATGCAACGATGCTAACTTTAAGATATGTGTAGATGCAGATGTCAGTAAGGGATTTATGGTTGCCATGTCTCCTGTCTGAGTGATATCCTTGAAGTAGAGCAATCAGCAGACAGTTAATATTTGGCTTGTACCGATTTTAGCAGTACTAAACACTCAACAACTTTTTACTGACAAGCTGAGCCAAAGATAGGCTACTTTATCCCCGTCTCCGACTAGCTATCTTCAAGCTCAGTCAGCAACTCGACGTTAGCTCCATCTAGAGGATTTTTATGGGTCCAAACAGCTTGCAAGTTAGAAATGTTGTTTCGAAATATTGGAAAGGCCCTTGACATTCATATAAATCATTAATATGACATTCATATTAATATTTTTTCCCTTATAATCTATGATGAATGCTCACCTGCCTTGCTGGTGGTAGTCTACTATAAAGCCTTAGCATTAGAAATCTTTGATATGACAGCTAAGTTAGTACAATGCTAAATGAATACATGCCTCTTAACAAACAAGTTTTTAACCCATTTAAGGTTTGAATTTCGGCACAATTGAATTAGAATCTGAAAGTGTAGGCTTTATACTGTCAAATTATGCTAAAATGTGAAATTCGACTTTTTGGGTGCAAGCATTCCATTTTTAGAATTTTCTCAGAAACGAAGCTTGCGCGAAGCGACTGATTTTGACGTGCAAGGTCACATATAAGCACCTCATACAATATAATACTGCTCGTAGCGCTATCGTAGCCTGATTGCCATCTGCCATCTATTGCTCTACGAGACTTTGGTCTGACCAAGAGCCTGTATAACAAAGTTTCTCAAAGCGCATGGTTGACCCGCCTCCCTCAAATGCCTCGGTTTGCTACTGGTCGATGTTAGAAAATGCTGTGCCGAAGCAAAACCAATCACACCACTCTTTCCTCTGACGTATGTGACTTGAAGGGAATTGCTTGGCGTGCCAGACTAGCGCTATCGCCAAAAAAAAAAAAAAAATCCTCAAGTCTAGCCAGGCGAATGCCACCTGGTGGCTCAGATTCTTGAATGAGCCAAATAGCCGAGACAGGACCACTTGTCCAGATTGCGGTGTCAACCATTCTATATCGTCCTATAGACACTGCAAAGAAGAGGCCAAAAGTGCTAAATATCGGAACACACTTTTAAGAACAACTTGGTGAAGATAATTGGTAACCAGACCTGAACAACAAAACTGAAAGTGTTTCAATTTCATGAATAAGCCAAAGCTGTAAATTAAAATGTTTATTCTAAGTCAACATAACTTTTAAAACATCATCTTTGCTGGTTCCCATTAGCCATCATTTGGTTAGTAAACAAATCTACATGTATCAATGAGAATTTACGGTTTAAAGTTTACAATATTAAGTACAAGAGACAAATTGTGACTGTAGTATAAAAACACCTGCATCTGTATAAAACAAAAGACAACAAAACACTGATTTATAGGTTTATAAGGTTTGCTCTTTGGACAGAAATGGGTTGTTCACTTGATTCTGGAATACACTGTATCGTGTTCATGTGCATTTGTTCCATGTCCTTTGGATTCCCTGATCCTTATCTTCAAAGATGCATATGAAAGATCCTCATTTTGTTCCTAGTGGAACGTGACAGTTGAATGGTTAGTGCATAGAAATAATATGATATAATACACACAATTTTCAGGCAATTCCTTTGAATTTGTGATGAATTGTGATGACAGTCGACAGATTCATAGTCATGCAGTGCTGTCTGGTGTTTCCACTCAGTATCTCAACTCATCAGACAGTTATAGGATGTTATGGGACATGGGACTATCATCTCCTTTGCAAAGTACAACGGGACAATGGGAGAAGAATATTGCAGCAAGCTCTCCCCAAAGATCATGTAATACTGACCCTCTCTGCTCTCTCTTTTTTTAAAGACAGCTGATGAGAGTTTAACAGTTCAGGGTATTTTAAAGCCCCAATGTGTAGCTTTCGAGAGAAATTCAACGCAACGCAAGTTACATATTACAGCTACGGAAGCCTGCATGCGGATGTCGGTCTATTGTCAGTCTATAGCGAAAACGTGAAAGATATGACCGTTTTTAGCTTCCATATTCCAAGATGGCAGCAATACATGGAGAGTACCCCAGTTAATGTGCGTGCAAATGCGAAATTTCAAGCCTATACGGACACACGGAATTAATAGTGATGGTTAATATTTGTGAGAAAGGAGAAGCTTGTCAACAGGTAAAGCAGATTTTGATATTGAACAGTAAAAACGTTACAAGATTCAAGAATTTTATTTGTCACATGCATATCTGTAGTTACAAACAACAGTGAAATTTTGCATCTGATTTGCAATGCATTTTGAATATGGGGGCAGTGACAACAACACCTCCCGGAAATGAGTTGGTCTGATTGGTGCAACCCTGCACCACCTGCAACCCCCCACCCCACGCTTTCCCCTTTCCATTCAGAGTACAGAGCAGTCAGCATTGACTACATTTTCGTGGGCAACAGAGAAAAAAGACATATATTGAGTTGGACCACTGAAACCTAGTCTCTGGAAGCTAGTTGAAGGATTTTACCACAGTTTTTTCACTATTTTCCCAATTGTTCCAGAAATTCAAACAGTACATATGGCTTTAGATATCTTGCATAGCCCTGTCTGGTCCAACTCCAGATGTTTTTTTAAATTTAATTTATACCTTGTTTTCTTATTATCCTCTACCACTTACGTACTCACTTACTGTGTTACAGAGTAACAGACTTTTTACATCTAAGGCCTGATTCACACGCCAACTGCGCGTTTGTGGTGCGGAAGCGGGGCTGTCCGTGAGCGGTGCCTGTGGGCTTGTGCATTCACACCAGAAATGCGGTGTTCTGTGCAAACCGGTGACCTGAACTCTGCATTTAAAATCTATGGACACCGTGCAAGGCACGCTTACCACACTGAAAACCTGTGGAAAATTTGAAAACAGCAGTGCGGGCGCTGTGCGGTTCACCACTCAGAAACCGGACAGGAGCGGCGCAGAACATGCGTGCAGTCTGAATGACCTAACGAAAATGGACCAAAACCGCACCCGTGTCGCCCCATTCATGCTCAGGTTTTGGTCTGAATCGGCCGCAATTTGATTAATTTACTGAAATGCTAGCTATCAGAATGATGACAGGTAGCTTGCTGTTAAAAAATGAGTTTGTCATTTTAGCATATTGCTATAATTACATTGGTGGTTAAAACTGTCCAGCATTTTTTACTGATATATTCTCTCTAAAATGGCCAAAACATGTTGAAGGTATGCATTATACTATGTTGTGAGTTTAGGAAAAAAAAGCACCCGAAAATTTTAAAAGATTTTTGCTATTAGGGCTTATTGGGTGGGATGAAAAAATAGCTTTAAGACTCATGGTGAGTTAGGTGTCTAGAAGAATTATGACATTTGAAAATAGTCCTCCTTCTCCTTTCTGGCAGCTATGGCAAAGAGTCTGTGCAATTTTTGGGTTGTTTTTAGCCTGGGAGTTCCCATGCTCCTATGCACGCTTATTTCATTTCACTTTGCAGAGGAGCATGGTGACCATGGCCGTTTTTCTCGCCTGGTTTCGGTATCCAATCGCAGAACAAAAAGGGATTTGTACAGCCCTCGATTGCATTTTACGTCACGTGGTGGCTCTGGTATTGGCTCCGAGGTATGTACAGACGCTATGATAGACATTCGTAGCACCCAATAAACGGCTATGGTAAATTGTAAACGATGCTTCCGCTACGAGAAATGCAATAT
>JAODXP020000755.1:0-20400 GCA_027497455.2 Sardinella longiceps | reverse complement strand
GTATGTATGTGTGTGTTGAAGGAATCATTTCCCCATCTGTATCTTCAGGGCAGTGGCAACAGGACAGGCAAACCTGCATTAGCATTATCATCATGCCCTGTATTAGCATTATCATTATGCCCTGTAACTGAGAACGTTGCCTCCTCTTCTTTATCCTCCTGCGCCATACTGTCCAAATGGATCACTTGAAAACGTTGCTCTGAATAGAGTGTGGAAGTGAGGTTCCGGAAGTGTCTTTAGCGTTCGTCGGGGCGAGTGAGAATTTGATTATAACCCACGCTGTCTTAACCACACATTCTACACGTCTAACTAGCTACGGCAAGACATAATGAGTGCCTGTGCTTACCTAGACACCAAAAGTTCATGAAATCTCAATTTAGTTTCTGAACAAAGGTCCTTTTTCTGCGATGTCCCAATGAAGTACTTCATTACCCATGTTCCCGAGCAATCCCACAATCCCACTGCAACGTATCTGATTGGTGGACCTTTTGAAGCCCGCGAAAATCAACGTTAGGACGTCGGTGCAGATGATCAGCCCTTGCTATGCTAGTGCTAATGTTGCTATTCTAGAGCTCTGGGGGACCGCTTGACATTGACAGCAACGGACGCTAGCGGTAGGCTTCCCAGACAGCACGCACCATCTTCCCGATAGTGCTTCCATCAAACCGGCTGTGTATAATCACGACCCCAGGTAAGTTTGGTTTGTGTAAAATCATGATATGATGTGATATTATATGATACAATTTGTTTTTGTATCGATATAATGCATATAATAAATTAAGACTGTGTAAGTTAAGTTTTGGTAAACCGCATCAAAGTTTCAAACGATGTGTTAGCTGCTAACTTGCTAAGTATGCATCACTCAATAGTAAAATATAATTATGATAGCCTGTTGTGGTTCGTTTAGCTTATTTGTGTCTTATTTCCTCTTGCTGCTTTATTTATTTTGTTTAGGCGCTGTGTTAAGAAATTCAGACATTCCCACGACTCGGATGACTGCGTTATGAAAAGTAAGTTTACGATGTGGTTAGCATAGCTCATAGACATATACAGCATGGTAGCTTTTATGAGCAGCTACGATTCATGTTTGTTTTCTCATAGTAGAAATGATTATATGACAACCCTTGACGTCTGTTGTGGTTACATTATTTGTGTCTTACTTTGCCCTTTTGCTTTATTTGTTTTGTTTAGGTATGGTGTTCAATGTAGGCTTTAATATCACTGATGCTGACGCTGATGCAAGCTGCAGGTCGGACAAGCCTAAACATCGCTTAGCCCAAGGTGCCGAAAATGTAGCCTATGACTTGTTTGCCTTGTAATGTCGCATATTTCAAAATAAATTATATTTCTGAACCATCGGTCTCTTCACTTGTGAAACATACAAAGGTTCATGGCGGGCTGCTGCTAAAGTAAAGCCAATATTTTAAACCGGGGCATTGTTCTGTGGTACAGGGGTAGCTTGTGGCTTCTGTCAAGGCTAGCATGAAGGACAAGAAAGTTGTGGTGAGTTGTGCTAGCAAAACATTTAGCTCATGGCTAAGAGGAAGGTGCCCAAAGATCTTGAAATTTTATTTCTGACATCACATTCAGAGATTAACGTGCTTGGTTTAACAAAACCAAATGCTCTGACCATAAAGAGGAGTGAGCAGACAGGGAGATATATCTTTGCTCACATGCAACACAGCACCTTAGAAAGGCTAGTTTTCCTGGTCCCTAGCTAACAGGCTATCGCTAACTGGCTAACGTACCTTGCTAACGTAACGTTAAATTGCTAACGACTACACCTTACCAGCAAGGCTAACGGTAACGTCAAGCGAATGGTATACTTAAATAACGTTGAATAAAGAGTTGTGTATGGTTATTTGGCTTCTGATGCAAAAATTATTTACAAAGAACAGATATTGACAAAAAATACTAGTATTCGATGACAGAGCACGACTGCGTGGTTATCGTTCACCTGAGCAGATACCAATGACCGTTAAAGGAAATCGTCGGCTGGATATGTAGTAAGCAGTGGCTTATGGGTAGTGTATTTTTGCACTGAGGGGAAATGAAAAGGACACACGTTTGTACCATAGGTTTTTTTTGGTATTTTCGTTTGTTTTTTCACTCGACACGAAAGATCAGTTGCTTATCATGTACCCCGTAGCTGGTTAGACACAGTGGACAATTAGAACCCTATTTGAACCGGGCCTTTCGAAACGCCTATGGCAAAATTAAAGGGGGAGTCACTTCCGGGAGGCTGACACGTAGTCAAGTTCGCCAATTACAGTACATTAACAAACAATGAACTTCAAGCTTGGGTTTTCCACATTCAGTTTTAATAAATTGACAGGTAGCAATATTACACACTTCCTACATTTTAAGAACCTCTGAAAATGAATAAAATATACAAGTTTTTGTATTATTTTTTATACATAAATATCACATGGTTAATTCAGTGGTCTAATCAATGGAATAAAGTGTTGTTTAATGCTGACCACAAATAAAGTGCTAGTGCTAATAATTCACAGTAAATGTTCAAGGAGTAGTCCTAGTACTGACAAGCACTGACAGTTGACAGTAGTTTGCAGATGATATTGAAAGGAGGTTTCTTTCTGTAATAGGGTCAAACCAAATATATATCTTAGGCTACAATGATGGCTTGTATCATACACAGGCTTTCCAAATAAATGGAGAGAGACACAGTTGTAAAGCAATAAATAATTTCCTGACTATTAGCCGCAGCTTATACATTGCTTTTGCAACATTTCTTCCGCTATGAGGTTAAAACGGGGGCAGGTAATATGGTGTTAATATGTTTGTTTGTTTTTTTACTTGCATAAAACACTGTCCTGTGGCTTATACACAATGCGGCTTATATGCGGGAAATTACTGTAAATAATTTATTAATATGTCTTTTCTGTTCTTTGTTTTATTTGTCAGCGCTGATTGCATAAAAACGTGTGTTTGCCTTGGTACAGGGTTAACTGTCAGGGCTATGGTTGGACCAAAATGTCTTGCATCTTCAGTATTGGCTAATCTCAAGTAGCTTCAGCAATAAAGTTCTTGTTGAAATTGACTGAAGCTGACCTTTAAGATGCGTTCACACAGTTCTATAAGCTAGCCAATGGGGCACAGGTGAGCAGGTAGAAGGGAAGGAGCAAAGTAGAGGAAAGGACAAAATAACAGGGTAACTCAGTAACATGGCAGCCCCCTCTCTAGGACCACGAGAATTGACTGCAAGCCTGTGACGACAAGGTAAAGACAAAGGGTGAGGGTAGGGGAAGGGGCAGATTAAACAGGGGACTCAGACAGCAGCCAACAGAGAATACACCAAGCCAAACTGATCAAAGCTACCTAGCTGCACATGAACCAAAAACAAACAAGACCATATGACATTAGGATGAAAGCAACACACTGGCTTAAACAGGATACTCACCATTGCTTTCAGGGAGATATTACTTTCACATGTGATCACATCCTGATCTGCTGTCATCATGCCATCCATGTGGGTTAAAACATTCTTCTGCAATATAAACAAATGAAAAAAAGAATTAAAATAGTGAAACAAGTATGACTTTGTATTATGTGCAAATGGCGGTAACGCTTTAATTTACAGCCCCTGAAGTACTGTGTAAGTATTAGTAAGTATTAGGTAAGAATGGTGTAACAAAAAAGTATCAAGGGATAAATTACTGAGTACTTACAGCGTAAATTTGCTGGCATAACACACGTTCACACTTTATTTTACAGCCCGTGAAGTACTGGGTAAGTACAGGCAAGAACAACATAACCAAATAGAACTTTATGTGTAATATTGCCATAATTACAAAATAAGGGGTAGCCTAGATGCGTAGTATAGCCTACAGGAAAGGCATGTGTGGATTCACTTCATTTTACAGCCCCCACATCCAATATTAGGGTGTAGTTACAAGTAGTATTTAGGTAATTCCACTGTACTTGTTCTTTACTTTTCAATAGGGTAGCCTACCTAAGTGGTGTAGCATCAGTGTGTGCGTCCTATCTATGCAGAAGGTGCGTGAGGGCCAAGAGCGGTATTGCAGACAGATATAGATTATCTCGCAACGGCAGCAACTATGTTGTTTGATCACTAAGTTGTTTGTTCAGCGTTAAACTAATGAAATAAAGTCTACCCTATTTATATAGAGGCTCACGGACAACCGAGAATGATGTAGGGTAAAATCTCCCGCGAGTTGACAGAAATAGTCTTGTTCCATTTGGAGTGGAATAATCAGCGCAAGTGATTATTCATGCAAGGGTTTTATTAGTTTATTTTCCATGTTGTAAATAAAACGCATCTCTGTCAAACTGTTGCCTCTGACTATGGATGCTACTGTACACCACTTACTGTAGGTAGGCTACCCTATTGAAAAGTAAAGAACAAGTAGCCTACAGTGGAATTACCTAAATACCCCAAAATTACTTGTAACTACACCCTAATATTGGATGTGGGGGCTGTAAAATGAAGTGAATCAACACATGCATTTCCTGTAGGCTATACTACGTAACTAGGCTATACCCATTTTGGGTAACACTTTGCGGTAAGGGTACATGAATTATCATGAATTCATGCATGATGTCATTCATGATTCATGCATTACTTCATCTCTGAATATCTAATGACTCATCAGGTATTAGCATGAATTCATTGTTTATCATGAATGACCTCCTGCTGAAATAGCAGATGATCTTAAGCATTAATTACTCTGGGTACATCATCATGAGTCATGACTAATGACTAAATTCATCATGATCATGCTAATAATCATGACTCATGCTAATTAATCATGACTCATGATGATGTACCCAGTGTAACTAATACTTAAGATCATGTGCTATTTCAGCAGGAGGTCATTAATGACAAACAATGAATTCATGTTAATTCCTGATAACTCATTAGACTTTCAGAGATGAAGTAATGCATGAATCATGAATGATTTCATGCATGAATTCATGATAATTCATGTACCCTTACCGCAAAGTGTTACCCCATTTTGTAATCATGGCAATATTACACATAAAATTCTATTTTGTTACGTTGTTCTAACCAGTATTCCATGGGCTGTAAAATAAAGCGTGTGTTATCCCAGCAAACTTACACTGTAAGTACTCAGTAATTTATCCCTTGATACTTTTTTGTTACACCATTCTTACCTAATACTTACCCAGTATTTCACAGGCTGTAAAGCGTTACCTAAATGGCCACAGCATAGAATTTATGAAACGATTCAGATGTGCCAGTACTTCTACTAATGCAAGTCTTTATCATTTTCCTAACAATATTGGCTAACTAAAGACCGGGGTTAAATAATGTAATAGAAATGTAAATACTATTGTAAGAAATATCACTTACCTGTAAATTGTTGTTTCCTCTTCCTCCTCCAAAGGATAATGAAGACTACAACCACAACACACAAAACAGCTGTAATTCCAACAGCCACACCTACAATGGTGGCTGTGTTATCTATTTCAGCACACTCCGTGTCAGAGGACGTTGTTCCTTTTCTTTTGACAATACGTCCTGTCGATTCACACCTACACAAATCATTAAAGTTTAGAAGTATGACTACCACCTCAGTGTATAATGTGCACTGCATAAACTCACTGTGTGTGTGGTCTGCAAAATGTGAATGATCCATTTGAATATGTGCCACCAACACAATTACCACACATAGTATCTGATGATGTTGTGCCTGAAAAAAAATCATGGAGACATTGGTTAAAAGCTTTCTTGATATTTCATACACTGCTGTTTCCTATATTAACTTTGTGAGTGTTCCTATTATTCTAATGACATTTTTACTACATTATATTAAATCAGGACGACTTTCTAACCTGTCTTTTTGATGCATTCCCCTACTTTACACTTAGTGTGTTCCACAGCTCCTCTGCAGCCATCTTTGATTGGGTCAGTACAGTAGTGACCTTCCAGATGCTCACAGAGGGCGTCTAGGGTAGGAGTGCATGCCCTCTTCACTTTCAGTCCTTCCCCTAGAACGGTGGACATACATAATACAGTGTCCACACAAGAAGAGTGACGAAAGCAAATATAAGTTGGTACAGTGTGCATCTTACCCGGGTCACAAACTGTGCAAGGTCTGCATGATGACACAAGTCCATTGGGTGCATCGGTAAAGGTAGATGGGAGGCATGGCACACAAGTGGTGATCGTGAACTCAGTGCAGTGTCTCCTAACATAATAACCTTAATAAGATAGCAAAGAAGGAAACTGACATAACAAGGAAAAACAATCAGAGAATGCAGACCTTCGCTATGGTGACTGTTGCTATATAAATTCCAGACGGATCTTGTCCTTGTGCCATATATAATTGATAAGCAACGTTTTCTGGAGTAAAATGTCCATTTTGCAAGCTTGTCTCTTCACATTTGCATTATTCCTGGGTGGTGAGAGAATATATCATATCCAAGCGGAAACATATTTCAATTGCATTGTACCAGACTGTATGACGGAGTAAAGAGTTAGCTTAAATGCCCTGGCTAACCTTCTCAGTCCATTCAACCATCAATACATTTTGATAGTAGCTTCCTCATTCAACGATACAATTCTACATGGTGGATTATTGGCAGAAACATTTAGTCAGTCTAACAACTTTGTTCGATTCTTAGCCTACTGGGTGGCGGAACCGGACTTGCGTAGGGCCTCTTCAATAAGGAAGCAAGGCATCAATAAACAAAAATAAAACGTGACTTAATGCCATGACTGCATCATGAGGGAGGCTTAACATGAACTATGACAGTCTTCCTTACCTGGACGGCACATAGGGCAACACTTCTGTCCTATTAGATACTCAGCTCTTCTACAGGCACAAAAGACTCCAGACAGTGTCACAAGGGAGATCACTGCAATAATCACCAACTTTGACATGATGATGTCCTCATCTACTCTGGGTCCAATTGACTTCATGATGGTGTTCATATAGTCAGGCAGGCGATTTTGGGCGTGTGCTTGAAGTGTTGCGTTCTCAGAGTATGTTACCTTCTATCCACGTCCAAAAAATGCAGCCTAACATTTGAAGCCTCTATGTTAATGACCCGCCACGAATGGAATAGTTTATCTACTCCACTAAGCCAAGCCCTAGCATCTAATTTTAAAAAAAAGAAATGAGAATACAGAATCACGAGTAAGAACCCACAATCCTCTTCCGCTACCTGGAACAGCACAAACAGGAATAGAAAATATGACTTTGGACTCTGATTTCTCTGTGGTAGGGGCGGGTGGAGCTCGGTCTATTATCCTAGTCCTTCTGTATGCATTAACACACAATATGAATATCATATTATACATCAGTTATCATAGGCCTACATAAAATGTGTATAAATATGTCTCTGTGTGTGCGTAAAATGCGAAAAAGAAATCAAGGCCTATATCAGAGGCCTACAAAAAGGGGATGTAATAAAGGAAAAAACATGACTAAAACAAAGCCTAAGGGCACATCTTGCATGCCAACCTAGATGTGAAGACTTGACATTTGCAGCAGTAGTTTTTTCTGTGCTATGCTAAAGTTGGAAGTTAAAGTTTTACTTCTGACAAAATATAATACTACTGTATTTGTGTGTAAATTAATGACGGACACTGAGATTATGCATCCATGTTAGTACTGTAAAGTTTTGTTAGAACAAAATCTTTATTCTATGTGTGGTCATTACAGGGAGAAAAAGACTGACACCGAAACCAGAAATGAAGTTAAGATGGTTTAAGACAAAGTTTCAACAGCTCAACTTACAGTGCTGTTGGAGAATGCATTCTTCCCGCACATAGGATTCAACCCACATTCATACCCCCTATAAGCTACATAGGTGCACTTGGCCGGGTTCCCAGAATCTCACGAGATGCCGTGCGTCACAGATAGTTAGAATGTTAGAAACACAGTGTTTAGTCCCAATGCATGATGATTACTCTTTCAATAATAATTATTCTTACATCTCCCTTCTTTGACCCTCCTTTATTAGGTCAACAAACTTATGATTAAGCTTGATTTTATTCTTCATTGGATATCCATGAAAACAAGAAAACTACCTACCTTACCCTATGGCACAAAATGGCACCGACGGCTCAAGTGAGCATTCTATTTGATACACTCTCCACATTCTTTCAGATACACAGATCATGTTGGGGTCACCAACTGTTTGAACTAAACCTTTGTTCTATGCGTGGTTGTTACAAGGAGGAAAAGGAATGATGCCGAAATCTGTATTAATTAGTTGACGCTTTATTGGTAACAACACAGAGTACAGCAATCCAAAAAGGTTGCTGGGGAAGATGCATTTCTGCAAATTTTGTCAGCTTTACTGATTTGGAAGAGCTTTTAGAGGCCATTGTATACATTGTTGCAAATGTGGTTGATTCCCAGAATGTCAGCGTTTCATTTTGTTAGAACACAGTGTCCAGAACAAATATTTATTCTTACACTTTACTTTAAGTTTTACATTACTTTTTAACAACCTGAATAAAGCAGATTCAGACAGTTTTAGTTGAGGTGCTGGCAAGGTATTTAGCCAGTCAGATACAACATGGGTCATAGATTCAGTCAGTTTAGTGCTTTTTAAATTTTATTGTCCGCATTAAGGACATTTTCATCAGCATCCATTTATATTTGCACTAAAGGACAAACCAAGGGTTTTGGTGACCTCTGTGTTGTTGGGAGAAGTTCACTTTTTAGTATGTTTAGCACTTTTTCTGTAGTGTCTAGGACAGGGGTGGGCAACAGTTTTAGTTTGAGGGCCACATTGACTTTGGCAAAGTAAGCGGAGGGCCACACATTAGATGACTGCAATTAAACGTTACACGGTTAAATGGTACAAATTAATTTGATGCAATTATTGTATATTGTAGTATAATAATAACTACCTCTGCCATACAGTCTTTTATAAATCTGAAAATGGTTTGCTGTGTTTTGTGTAATTTTGTGAGACAGCATACAGTACACTTTTGGTACACTGCTTTGTAAATATATTCTGCCTGGCAGTGTGGAATTAGCATGTTTTGTATTGAAGAGTTTGCTAATATTGTATTCTTTGAAGACAGATACTCCCTGAAATTTCAAACATATCACCTTTGAGACAAATTTGTTGCAAAATATTTTGGTGTCCATTCTTTGTTAGATACTCAATTGTCAGAGACAACTTATCGCTCCTTTACTGCACTCATCTTGAGTTTTTTTTAATTATTCCTTTCAATTGTGGGGGCATTCTGGGGGCCGCATTGAAACACAGTGGGGGCCGCATTTTGCCCATGTGTGGTCTAGGATGAAATGGAATCATCCATACCAAAATTTTGACGATTGGTCCTGTCTCTGATATTTGGCTCATTTAGAATCCCCCTTTTAAGTGATCGGTGATCGGACTGATCTCTCGTGGTGACGAGACACAGTACAGGGATGAGGCCCTGAAGTTGTCGACATGGTGTGCCTCCAACAACCTACTGCTGAACACAAAAAAGACCAAAGAAATCATCATAGACTTCAGATGCAATAGCCCAGCACCTGCTCCACTCAACCTAAATGGGGACTGTGTGGAAAGGGTCTCCTCATTCAAATTCCTAGGAGTACACATCTCTGAGCAACTGTCATGGTCCACAAACACCACAGCAATAACAAAGAAGGCCCAGCAGCGACTTCACTTCCTGAGAATTCTCAGGAAAAACCATCTTGAACAGAAGCTGCTGGTGTCCTTCTACCTGTCAGTTATCGAAAGCATCCTCACATACTGCATCACAGCTTGGTACGCTGGCACCACGGCGGCAGAACGGAGAGTAATGCAGAGGGTTATAGGCACAGCCCAGAAAATCATAGGCTGCCTCCTGCCCCCTCTGGAGCAGCTCACCAACCACCGCTGCATCACCAGGTCAGGATGCATCCTCAAGGATGTAGCCCACCGTGCCCACCACCTGTTTCACCTGCTCCCCTCTGGGAGACGATACAGGTCCATGAAGGCACGCACCACCAGGCTGACAAACAGTTTTTTCCCCTGGGCCATAAGGACGCTAAACAAACAATAGCCTCTGGAACTTGTCATTCTCATCTCATCCCCCCTCACCCCCCCTTATCCCACAACCTGCCCTACACTCCCCCCACACCCACCCCACCTCTGGTCACTACGTGCCAGCTGGAATTGCTGCTTAAGGAGTGTTGTGCTATGGATGGAAGGGGGCGGGAAGTAGCCTAACTGTCATGTTCTTGTCAGGGCCATGTATTGCCTGCTGTAGGGTGCAAATGCTGAACGTGAGTGAGTGAGAGATATGTATGGGACAGAGGTGAGTGGGTGCAAGGATGTGTGTGGGAGTGAAATGTGTGAAGGATAGAAAGTTGTGTGGTAAATGCTGGGGGAGGCGGGGGAGGGGTGTAAACTGTAAACTGTATAATGTCTTATGTTTGGTACTTATTTATACTATATTTATTATTTTATTATTTTTATGGAGGAACCGTTCGGGAGTAGCACCTTGAATTTCGTTGTGTTCATACACTGTATCAATGGAATGACAATAAAGCTTCTATTCTATTCTATTCTATTTCTGCTTCAGAATGGCTTGCTTTGTGCAAGTCCTTAAAACAACCTTAAACCTTTATTTTAAAACATGTGCAGCTCATCAAGTGGTTAGTGGTGTCCGCTGATGTTCCAAAACAATTATCATAGCAAAATACAGTTCCTGTCCAGCTTTATAATACCTTTTATTGTGCTAACTGGAATTACTACATTAAAAAATAGTTCCAGAATGTTCCAAAATACCACGTAAAACGCGACGGAAAGTTTGTTTCGCCAATTGTCATTGGCAACTTTGCCTCCGCAGGCTCGCTCTGAATGCTGTCGGCAGGAAAAATTAATGAGAATGATGCTGGTGTGCTATTTGGTATGCCCACATGCACACTTGGATCAGCCTATTTGCTGGGACTCAGCCCCTAATAGCCCTGGCCCAATTTAACCTCTGCATGCATCCATATTTCTGGTTCTTTCTCCTACCAACATTACTTTTTGACACAGGATTTATGGTTTCAGAGATGCGCTAGTGAGTTGGCTAGCAACCTGGTCTTTGTAGTCACCTGACTAGTGTGCATGTCTCTCAGTCTGGCTTGATCGTGTGTGATAATCTCAGTTACCTGAGCACTGGGACTTCCCAACTACACAGTGATGCAGCTCATTAGGAAACACTCCACAGTGCCTCTGTAGGTGGGTCAGGATGAGTGAGTGAGGCAGGCCTGCTTCAGTGAAGAGGTAGTGCCATAGAAGTGGAGGCTTTAGCGTTAGTTCTTCCAGGGGAGTCTCAGACTTTCGTCATTCATTGCTCGACCAATCATATTCTCCCTCCTGTTTTATAGACCAGCCCTTCCTACCTGCTCTTGCTGCTCTAGACGCCGGTTTCCCGAAACCACCACCGCCAGTTGGGTCCCTGTCCTTCCGTCCGGGGGTAGGCTCCACCCCTGCCAGATTACGATTCGGCAGGATCTGCTGGGCCAAGCTTCTCGTTTGCCCGGACCTCGGACGGGGCCTATGCCAAAGACTTTATCACTTTATTGTCACATTTTGTTCTCATTAAATATTTGTTTCATTCTTCAAACATTCCTCTGTGTCTTTCTGGAAGAACCTGTGTTCTTAGGTGTGTGACTAGTTCTAGAGATGATCACACCCAGAACCTTGGTTTGGACTCTCTCAACTTTTCTTCCTCCTCTAATCTCTTCATCAACTCTGAATTTCTCTTGTCTGCCTCCTCTACCAAATAACTGAGTCTCTTTACAGTCTCCAACTGTCCCTCCACCTGTTTCTCCTTCTCTTCAATCCTTCTGTTCTTTCTCTTGTCTGCCTCCTCTACCAAATAACTGAGTCTCTTTACAGTCTCCAACAGTCCCTCTACCTGTTTCTCCTTCTCTTCAATCCTTCTGTTCTTCTCTTCTATCTGTCTCCTGAACTCCCCCTCCATCTTTTGCCTGGTGATGGTGATGTTTCTATGTAGCTCAGGTAGGATGATCTTCATGAGGTTTCTCTCTGCTTCAGTCCTGGCCTCTCTCTCATAGCTCTCTCTCATCTCCTCCATCTCCCCACGGTGTTTCTCTTCCATCTCTTCTCTCACTCTATTCAGCTTTTTCTCTATCTCCTTCCCGAGAGTAATATTTGTATTGAGCTCTCTTTCCATCTCCCTTTTCTTTTCTTCATCCCTCTCTTCTTTCATTATTTTCTCCAGCATTGTTGTTTTGTCACTTATTTTTCTGAGTTCTCCCTCATGATGCTGAATCTCTCCTTGCATCTTTTCCAGAGAGTCCTGCATACGTTTTTCAAGTTCCTCTCTTTTCCCACTCTCCTCCCTCAGCCTCCTCTGTGCCATCTCTTGTTCTTTCTGCATCCTTCTCTCTATCTCTCTGAGCTGTCTCTCTGCCTCCTGGTAGGTCTCACTGCTGTAGAATTTGGTTTGATTTCCTGACATCTCTTCTATCTTCTCTAGCAGCTGTGTGATCTGAGTGTCATCAGGTCTGTCCTTAACGGTGAGAATGTGACACCTGTTCCCACATTTCTCTACCAGCTGCCGGAGCTCCTGGCTACCTGTCTGGAGCAACTCATCCACATTCCTCTCTCTCAGCCCCTCAGTTTGAGTGAAAAGGAGCAGTGTATGTCCCCAAGAGATTTCGCCAAAAGTGTCCTCCATTTTCTCCAACATAGTCCTCTCCTCCCCTTCAGCTGGCTTTGTTGAAATCATCAGCAGGAAGGCGTGAGGTCCTGGGGCAGAAATATTGATACAAAGCCCCACGTCCTGTCTCATGTCCTTCTCGGAGAGTCCACTGCAGAACCAGTCTGGAGTTTCCACTGTCTCCCAGCCACCTCCCCTGCCTGCTCTCACTGTGCTGGATCTCTGTGGATGTAGGTGTGCCCAAGATGGCGTTTCCTGCTGCCTTCTTCTCAGCTGCATTTACCCCCAACTGCACCAACCTCAGCTCAGGTACAGGTCTAGGACTTCCTTCCACTATGTGCATGCACGCACGCACACACACACACACACACACACACACAGATAGCAAAACTTTCAAGATACTGAAATAGTGTAGTGGTTAACATTTTAGTGTCATCAGAAATTAAAACAATTATCCATAAACAATGTCATGAAGAAAGGAGAGGGGTGTATCAATATCATTAATTTGATATTAATTTGATACTAATAACTACTTTGTTAGTTACTTTGGAAGTAGGGACCACACCTGTGCACACTGTTGCAGAAGCACACCGACTTTCACTGCCATCATCAGAGACTGTGGCCACAGTAAACGTGTATTGTTCTCCTGGAGTGAGTTTCTGAACATGTAGTTTCAGGTCCTGAACATCGAGATGCCCTTCGCTGCCTTCACCTGTCCACGACACCCTGAATCTGTAGGGTCCAGTCAGTCCCTCAGGAGGTCCCCAGCACAGAGACACAGAGTCTGGATTCACTGAGGTGAACCCAATGGGCCCAGGAGGAGGAACAGCTGGGGGTGATTTAAATGTCAGTGTTGGACTAAGAGCATTTATCAAGGTTTCAAGAGCGTTTATTTGTCACATATACAGTACATTGTAATACAGTACGTAAAACCTGTAGTGAAATTGCGTAAATTAGTAGAATAAGAGAGAAAATGAAGATACGCAACAGCAAACCCAAATAAACAAATAATATACTTGTAAAATAAAAGGACGAAATAGTTATAAAAAGTTATATATGATTTATAGGCTCACCTGTCTTGTTTTCCATTTCTGGATCATCCATTTGCTGACATGAAAAGTGCACATCGTGTGAATTTCATATATTTTATTTATTCCTCTTTTTTTTTTTTTTTTTTTTTTTTTTTTTTTTTTTTTTACTTTCTCACACTCATAAATATATTGCAAATCTACCTATCCAAATGTAAACAATCCCTATACCTGATGTTCTCCCAGCACAATGTCATGTCCAGTGTGTTCCTTCACCACACATAACGCACATATTGAAGTCTGGTCAGTCCTGCAGTACAGCTCCAGTTCTCTGTGGTGTCGAGGGCACAGTCTTTGCTGCAGGTCTTCAGTGGCATCCACCAGCCTGTGTCTCTGCAGTGCTGGAGCTGAGTAATGATGCTTAACATGGTCGTCACAGAAGGAGGCATTGCAGGTCAGGCAGGACTTGAAAGCCCTCTTTGGGCAAACAGCACAATGGACACCTCCAGTTTCAGCAGGGTCACTAGCTGGGCTAGAATAAGTGCTCTTCTTGCAAAACCCCTTGTTTAATCCAATTACAATTTTATTTAGCCTAGAAAAGGTTGTTTATACATACCTTACGGGATTGCCAATTGGTTCGAAGGATTCTAAGATTTCATCTGATGAAGGAATGCTGTCAAATGCTTGTGGTTTGAACCTACCTGAACCAACCCTGGTGACATGATGAAGATTAGAATCAATCAATCAATAACATCTCACCAAGGGCGTATTTATATTTGACCATCTGCTTTCCAATGTTGGGATTAGCAGTGGTAGAGTATAACAGCATTACTAACAACATTATTTATAATGAGTAGTCAAATTAATTACTGTTTCCATTTCCATTACTGTTTCCATTCCAATCAATCCAATGCCTCACGTTACTATTGCCACTCACGTTTTGGTATGTTAAACATTGGTGACTTTAAAAATAATGATAGCCTACAGCTCATCATTGAGTACACCTACATGCATTACTTGATGACATATAAACTAAATAGCTTCCAGTTGATTTGAAGTCCTGTGCAGGGCAAATTTTTGACAGCCTAGGTTATAGGCAGTATTTGAACATTAATGATCTGTAGCCTTCAGTGTTCAAGTGCCACTGTCAAATTTGCCCCTTGGGAAAGCAACAACATTACTGTCACGATTGTCAAACCCCAAACATGACCGTTTTTGTTACCTCCGCCAAGGAGGTGTGTGTGTGTGTACGTCTGTCTGTCTGTGTGTGTGTCTGTCTGTGTACAAGATAACTCAAAAAGTACTGCACGGATTTAGATGAAATTTTCAGACAACATGTATTTGGACAAGCAAGAACTGATTTGATTTTGGTGGTGATCGGTGATCCAGAACACAATCTGGAATTTTTATTGTGTCTGTGACCACATCTCCTGGTTGCCATTAGCCTGGTGTCTACATTCAATGTAGCCTCTGGGCCAATCAAAGTGTTGGATTGTCTAGATTCAGGTAGACTACCAATCAAATGGGAGATATGCAAATACAGTCGTGGCAGTGAACAAGCCCCTAAGGTCCGCCTTCCTTTGGGAGATCTCTGTTGACTTCACAGTGAGACGTAGTGTGAAAAAATAAGAGGCGTTGTAATGAATAGGGGGTTTATGTGTGGTCCTTTCAACAAAGCTGCAATTCCTGATTTGCAATGAACATAAGACATGTCAGATGTCACTTTTTGTTTGTTTTGATGATGTCGGAGCTCCATGTGCTTCTGATTCCTACAACTTCCTGGTCCAGCAGGCAAGGGGGAAGGTATATGTTAGGGCTGGGCGATATGGCAAAAAAAGTTATCACGATTTATTTTCTCAGATTGAACGATCTCGATTTTTAATCACGATCATGAATGATATAACGTAACCCCCCCACCAAAAAAAAAAAAAAATACAAATAAATTCTAAAATTAATTCAGAAACTGTCTTTCAAATAGCATAAACATGATACACACATTAATTTCTACCAGACAAGGTGAAATATGGTGTGATGCATACAATGTATGAGCATACTGTAATAACCTGCAAGTTTGTGTGATAATGATGTTTTGTTATCTGTTAAGTTTCCTAGGTTGCTATGTGCCTTTTTTGGGGAATTAAGGGGTGGAGTTTAGGTGTGCCTGCGTGTGTGTGTGTATGCGCGCGCGCAGGTGCGAGAGAGTGAAACTGAATTTACACCGTCGCGCGCAAGCGGCGCGCGCCGTTGTGTGACGTCAAAATGACGTGGACCCCCTTGGCGCGCGACGCTTTTCAGGGGAATTTCGCGAGGTCGTGCGCACGACAGATTTTGTAACTCGCCGCGCGCCAGCCCTATGCGCCACTCAGCTGGGCCATTCATAAGTAACTACACCAAGATGCATGAGAGCTTATTTCACCCTCTTCTGCCAAGAAGCATTCATCACCCTGCTATCTGACACATAACCATATCTTCAGCTAATGCATGAACATCTTAAAGCATGGATGAAACGTTTTTAAGACCTTGATTGTTAAGCTAAATTTAACCCAGTCATCCGTCCGTCCTAACATCCCTCACAACGTTTTTACAAACTGAAAAATGCCTACAATACTACCAGGGGTTGTATGCAAACACTCACCAGAAACTTGGAGATACTTATCATGGATGAAACGTTTTTAAAACCTTGATTGTTAAGCTAAATTTAGCCCAGTCATCCGTCCGTTCTAACATCCCTCACAACGTTTTTACAAACTGAAAAATGCCTACAATACTACCAGGGGTTGTATGCAAACACTCACCAGAAACTTGGAGATACTTATCATGTTTATTTAATCCATAAATTTAATCCACAAGTGAGTACAGTCAAACAAAGCAAGCACAGGGTTAACTCACTGCCTGTAAGTTACTGTAGCCTATGCAATTTCGCTGTACAGCGCCATCTGCTGTTTAAGAGAATAATGCCAAAACGGCGCTTCTGTCGAATTTGGTCGTGCGGCAGGTATAAAGAGTTCGTACGAACATGTGACGTCACCGATGGCGCGCGCACCAGCAGACACGTCGGGTATGTTGCCACCTTGAGTGTCAGAGAATTGGGAGAGAGACAGTAGCATTGCCGCTGTGTTGGAAGTTCTAAAAGCGGGAGCTGTGGCTAAAACAGCAACTTCTTGTTGTATGTGTCTACAATAAAGAAAGGGAAGTTTACCCTGTTAAACCGTGTCCAGCAGTAGGCTATCACAATACTTTAATTCAGGGTGAAATGCATTTATTGTTTCCATTCGCTCTGCAGGAGGCTTTCATTTTAATGACGAGTTGATTTCATGTTAGACAAAGATAGTCTTTGCGTCTGCATAAATACTATAGAGGACGGATGTCCAACACTCCTGGAGTTGAAGATGACAAAACGTCGGAAAAAACTTTTATGTCTCGCATAAGGGTGAATGGGAACCGTAGATAAACGTTGCAAGCGCTGTGCCCCATTATTTCTCCCTTCCTTTTACCGTCAACAACACTATTGCAATTGAATGTTTTTTTTTTTTTAACGATCGCGCAAGACTTTCACTTGTGGCTGTCCGTTTACCAACATCTAACTATGGAATGCTCCCAGAATTTCCTAAAGACGATAGAAATGCGTGTGTCTTCATAAATACCCGAAACGACGGCTAAGTTCTCTCTGGTAAAGTTAGGCTTGCTCAAAGCGGTGCGGGGAACTTGGATTGTTAGCAGCAGTCGGCGCGCACCTTGATCGAGAAAATATGCGCACAGCTGATCACCGTGATCGAACTTAATTTGATCGCGATCCCTAATCGAGATTGCATAATCGCCCAGCCCTAGTATATGTAAATTGCTAAAAGTTGCCTGATGTCATTTTTTGAATGTAGACTCTCCACCAATGGTGTGCAAGATCAAAAGCACTTCGCTACTGCTCATCGCCATTCATAGGATTGATGCGGTACTCAGTGCATGGTGTACACTGGTACAGGACATGATTCAGTGACAGAGTTCATACAATTTCATTAACGATCATATCTGGTTGGCACTCTTCCTGTTCTATATCCTCATTGAGATACAAATTTCAAAATTTTAATTTCCCAAAAAGTCAAATTGCAAATGACATTGAAATATCTCTTTGTCTGTAAAACTACATTTTTAGACCTTCTTTCTCTCAGTGATGGAATGGGTCATTGTCTTTCAATCATGTCCAGACAGTAACTGTTTTCTTTAATTATCCGTTTTGTAACATTGCAAGTTCAAATGGATTATTAAGTTTCTCTAATCCTGCCATAGGCCTACACACAGTGATGGCATAACTCAAGGAGACCAAATGACAACAGCAATGATCCAGAAACGTGTCAGGCTAGAGGCATGCAGGCAGTTGCTGATTCTGCCTGCTGTATTGAGCCATATGGCAATCATCGACCATGTGTAGCGAAGTGGAAGATTTTATACAATTCACCAAATGTATGTCCAGGGTCTGGGAACATACCATTGTGTAGAAAGAGTGTTGAGTTCATTTATGTATGTTACCTTGTCATAGCGCTTGCACCCCCTTTTCAACTATTTTTCAGATGCCTCAATATGTAAGAGAAGCATCTGTAGGTGGGCTTTGTGTGAATAATTGAAATCAACTTAAACTCTTAGCACTTGAAATACCTTGGAAATTATTGTATAAAGTCGGAAGGTTATGTTATTCTGTCCCACTTAGGCCTACAGTGTTTTAATTGTAGTCTGGCATTATTTTCCTCGTGTAAACGTAAAAGGTTGAACCTAGTATTACACATATCCTTGTAAGGTAGTCCCTCTAATCCTGAAAGTGAAACTTCAACGGAACACGTCCACAGGAAGTACATGGGTTGCAGCTTTGCAATGAATCAACCACAAAGGCTATGAGACAGTTCTGATGCAAACAGTTGCAATGGTGCATATGGTCTTGCAAGTCATGACCTTGGATCAGAGGTCATTAGCCCCTTAGCCTGAGGCCTACTGAGTGAGCCCACTAAACACAGTTATCACAAAGGCTTCATTATTTAACCTCACTCTTTTCTCTTCATGTCTTCCTTGACTCTTCACCTGGTTTCCCCCTCCTGCAGGGTCACCACGCCTTCCTTGTTTTGCACTTGTTTGTCAAGTCCATGAATATTACAGTATTTAGGGAAATATGCTCACTTCCCACCTCCCCTCGAGTTAAATAACTGAGTTGTAAAAAAAAAAAAAAAAAAATAACTGAGTTGTATCTTTCTCCTGTCCATCCAGCCGTTCTCTGTTTGTAGCGGTAGGACTTTTAGCTGTATCTTAGCATAGATCATTGAATCAGATTAGACCATTAGCATGTCTCATACTGTCTCTCCTACAGCTCTCCTATTGCCTTGTTCGAAAGTGACAATGACTTCTGATAGTTCTGCTGACTCTTCTACAGTTGCAAAATGCAAAGTTTTGGTCTGTTTTCGTTTAGAATGCATGTTAACAGGTTAGGTCATTCACACTGCACGCATGTTCTGCCCGGCTCCTGTCCGGTTCCTGAGCGGTGAACTGTGCAGCTCCTGCGCTGCTCTTTTGAAATAAAAAGGAGTTCTATTTTTCAAAGTGTTTTCAGAGCGGTTGCAATTAGAAGAATCAGGTTTAATTAGGGAAAAACCTCAAATTCTTAGTCACTTTTAAAAGACTAATAGGAGCGATGCTAGTGGTCTAATATGATGTGATCTGTGCTAAGCTGGAACTAAAAGTCCTACTGTCATACTCCGAGAACGGCTGGATGAACTGAAGAGTAAAAGGTAAACCTCAGTTTTATAACTCGAGGAGAGGAGGAAAATAAGGGGATTTCTCCAAACGGAGGTATATCACTTTAAGTAAAAATATTAATGTGTGGCATATCTTTAAAATGTTTGCAAATGGCATCTTTCTATCTTCTAGGCTATCAAATGGCATCTTTCTGTCTTGACGAAGAGGTATACTGATATTTGCCATACCATATTGTTTTTTACAAGTTGGCTACTGTGTGGTTGACAACGTTTTGCAGTTTTAACGTTTTTTGCGTTGTGAGTCATTTCAGTAGAGGTTTCAGAACAGATAAATGTAATTTCTAGTCCGCTTTGGTATGAGCTGTGGGTTTCACATGTTCAAACGGCCAAAAAGGTCCTATCACAGAACCGCAAGAGGGTGTGACTTCGGTTCCCTGTAGGCTGATAAGCAAAAATTGTGTTTAACATTTCATATAGATTTTTGCCATTTAACTGTGTTAAATTACAAAAACAGACATAGTCCTCAAAATCAGTGTATTAGCCTATTTTGTCCAGGGTGGATTCACCCTTGATAGCATTTCATAATAAAAAAAGGTACAGAGATTTTACAGTGTGGTTACATGGACATGAATAATCCACTTATAGTGATTCCAAGGAGATGCATTGATAAAATCTAACTTAAATTGAATGTTCCATTAAATTATCAGATTAATCATGTCCATGTGTAACAGCACAAATTTGTACATTTTACCGTGATGTAGGGCCGATATCAAGGGAGAGACATGTTTCACATACACCAGCCATACTATGGTCATCCTAGTTCACTTGGACCACACTGAATCAGACTATGAATAGTGCCAGCACTGACAGCAAACACCAAAACAAGACAGCAAACACCAAAACAACCAAAGCACATAATATGAGGGAACAGCAGGAACAGAATGAACTTAGTCACTCAGATAATGACGAAATAAAGTGCTCATAATAAGTTTGTGACTGATCA
>JAODXP020000751.1:0-10000 GCA_027497455.2 Sardinella longiceps | reverse complement strand
CTGAGCCTCAGGAGTGGGATCTCTCTATCTCCACTCTGAGTCAGGTACAATTTGTCACAATATTTCAGGACACCTCGAACTCATGGATATAGATAGTAAATGAGTATAAATCTGCTCTGTGTTATAGCTTGGGGTGCAGGCTGTCCCCAGTTGAATGAGGAGATGTGTCATGAAAAGTATCAGATGTTTATTAATGACGTGAAATATCTCGCTGAAACCAGGAGAGCAGAATGGCGACTTGAAAAAAAACGAAACAATTCAGGGACGTGCTGGGATGGGAGAATAACTGAAAAACTTTTGAATTTGTCTGTATGGATCATAGTAATAGTACATATACTTGTCTGTTTCTCACAATTTACAAAAATGAGTGTTTGGACAAAGTGCTCAGTAATAGAAATATCTCTGTCCATGTTATTTTCATAATTGAAAAAAAAGAGAGAAACAGCAGAAAAGAGGGAAAAAATATGAATTGTTTTTCTTTGGTAACCATGGAGAGAGTTATAGACCATATTTAAACATTAAGGATTTCTTTCTGAACACAACACTTACCATCCTTCTCTCTCTCTCTCTCTCTCTCTCTCTCTCTCTCTCTCTCTCTATTCAATTGAATTCAATAATGCTTTATTGGCATTACGAACAAGACATTCATATTGCCAAAGCAATGACACATATAGAATAAAAGAAGCCTATGTGTATATTATTCATGTATTTATACAGTAAAGTTGCCAACTACAGTATATCTTTTATGTAGAAATGGCATCTCTCTCTCTCTCTAACTCTCTCTCTCTCTCTCTCTCTCTCTCTCTCTCTCTCTCTCGTCTGTCTCTCTCTCTCTCTCTGTCTGTCTCTCTCCCTCTCTATCACTCTCCCCCCCCCTCTCTCTCTCTCTCTCTCTCTCTCTCTCCCTCTCTCTCTCCCCCTCTCTGCAGGTGGTGTTGTCCCTGCCCAGGCTGGACACAGCGGTGCCTGTACCAGTGCCAGTGCCTGTGCCTGCACCAGTGGATGTGGAGGCGGATGGGGAGGTGAAGGTGCTCCATAGGGAGGAGGCTCTGACCCGACTCAACAGCCTGATGGTGGAGCTCCAGTCACCCCCGTCACCTCCTCGGCCCCTCACTCCACCCGCCATTGGGTGAGTATGGAGATCAGAGAATAAGCCGCACTTAGCGTACAAATGTGTTTTGGCTGCTGCTTAGCGCCCTCCTCAGTGTGCTCAAGTGAATACATGTTACACCTTCACTTTTGAGTATGGAGACACAACAGCACAGGGAAAACTTGTCTGACCTTATACGAGGCTTCTAATATTTTTCCTCAAGGGCCGAATATTGTCAAGCATGCCAAGCCGAGGGCTGCAAAGACCAAAAAAAAAAAGAACCTATGTGTTGAAAAGGGGGCTTTGTTTGAACAGCATAAAGCGGGCTTACCTTAACTTGCTTTCTTTACATGTAATGCAAATTATAGTTGTAGTTGTCATTTATCACCCAAAATACTGGCAGTGAATTTGTCTTGTAGACTTGTAATATTGATGCAAAGACAATAGACACATGTTTGTTCCAAACCACAAGTCATGAATCAGATGGTGCTGGGGTCCATTCATTTGGTTCTTGCGGGCCTGATCCAGCCCACCATTTAGGGATCACTGGTATAGCTTGTGGGCTCCCACCCTCTAGTGGTGACAATAGAGAAGTGATATTTTACAGTAGGATAGGATCATTGGTAACAGTAAAGAAACTGTGCCTCACTCCAACTGCATCACAGGCTTCAACTGTGAAGATTGTGGTTACAGTCATGATGTGAAAGAAGGGCAGTGTAATTTCGATCAAGTTCATTCACTTGTCAGTCTTGTTATTTTATATTTTTTAAGCCATAAAGGCAAATGTAACTGCTTTGCCATAATGTTATTTTTGACATCCATGCCAATAAATCTTTTTGAATTGAACTGAATTGAGTTGAATTGAATTGAATTGTAATTTGCAGTGTGACGACACTAAACTGTAATTCCAGGCTGCCGCTATGGAGGGAGCTAGTGGACGGTCTGGCAGAGGAGTCCATGAGACTGAGGCAGATTCTGGGGATGCCGGAGATGAAGACCTGGGTGGAGAGCCCACCGGATGTGCAGGATGAGTCCTGTGAGTCTACACACACACACACACACACACACACACACACACACACACACACACACACACACACACACACACACACACACACACACTGATTGATATCACATCATACTTGAACACTTAACAACATTCATATACAAACTATGTTTGAAACACATTTTCATTCTTTCATTCTTTCATTTGAAAGTCTCTAACACACACATTTTAGTCCTTAATTTTTACATTTGTTGGACACATTCTCACACACTCTCTCTCTCTCTCTCTCTCTCTCTCTCTCCAGGTACAAAGATAAAGAAGGAGGAGAAGTCTGAGAAGAAGGGCGTGTCCTCGCCTAAGGATGATAAGAAAGGAGCCAAGGAGAAGGAGGACAAGAAAGGAACACCACGCTCCACCCCTGTGAAAGACAAACCCGCTGAGGTGAGAGAGAGAACATTTACAGTAACATGTTATCCATACAGTCAATGCTATCTATCTATCTATCTACCTATCTGTCTGTCTGTCTGTCTGTCTGTCTATCTATCTATCTATCTATCTATCTATCTATCTATCTGTCTGTCTGTCTGTCTGTCTGTCTGTCTGATTATCAGACAGCCTGTGCTGTTGCTTGAACTATGTGTAACACATGTAGATTGGCACAGGAGGGCAGCGCACTCCTTAGTGCAATAAGTAGAAGCATATCTGTGACATAGCTTCCATACAACCAGTGTTTGGTGATCAATCAATCAATCAATCAATCAATCAATCAAGCTATCTATCTGTCTGTTTGTCTGTCTGTCTGCCTGTCTGTCTGTCTCTCTCTATGGACTTTATCTATCTGACATCATGTAATCACATAGCCAATGATGTTGCTCAGACTATGTGTAATGCATGTTGATTGCCACAAGATGACAGCACACTCTATATGAAGTGAGTGCACTACACTAAGTGCACTAAAGATGAGTATCACTGATGGAGAAATCTCCACCACAGTTCAGTCACAGTATGCTAAAAGGGCAAATGGGATAGTTGTCACGAGACCTTTGCACTCTATACTACTGATGGAAAAAAAATGGTGCCAGTGGTGAGGTGAAGCTAAAACTTTGTTTTTAGCATTTTGTATGGGAGGTCAAGTCAAGTCTTAGGGACTGCAGATGCAAATTAGCCTTTGGCTAACTCTGGTACAATGCATTACAGTAAATGGTGATATTTATGTTTATAATTGTACATGGTCCCTAATGAATAAGTAAAATTACATTTGTTTATATAGCACATTTAAAAAGCTGAACACAAAACACAAAAAGTTTAGCTAATAGCAGTAAGATCTCCAGGATCATGCGATTTGACTACGTAATGCTGCAACAAGCTCACACCTGAAGAACAAAAAAATAAATAAAAATAAAAAATAAACACAAAACTATGTGACAAGGTAAGTGTGTGTGTGTGTGTGTGTGTGTGTGTGTGTGTGTGTGTGTGTGTGTGTGTGTGTGTGTGTACATGCACATTTTGGATCTCTCTCTCTCTCTCTCTCTCTCTCTCTCTCTCTCTCTCTCTCTCTCTCTCTCTCTCTGTGTGTGTGTGTGTGTGTGTGTGTGTGTGTGTGTGTGTTTTACTGTAATATTCACACCTAAAGAACAGAACGAAAAAAAACTATGACATGGACATGGACAAATTGAGGTTTTCTTATTTGGTATAGTGTAAGAGACGAGAAAAGTGTGATTCTCTGAGTAGTCTCTGTAAGTGGGTCACGGAAGTGACAAAAGTTCATATAAAAAACTGCTGAGTCAGCCTTTCATGGGAACTGAGAGAACCGAAAAGTGTACTCCCTCAGAGGGAACAAGAACTATCAAGGAACTTTTCGACAAAAGAGCTTTGAAACCTTTAAGTTTAGTTTTTGTATCTGAACTTTGCATTATGTCACACTATGAACCCGTGCAAGGAAGAACCATATAAGCCCATATTTCAAAAATTATAAATACAAGCATTTTAACACATATAAAATGGTAGTAAACCAGTCTGAAATGAAAACCGGACTGAAACCATATATTATTCAAAAGTGCCTCAATAATATCTAATTAATCAATTTTGGTTTCAGACTTTTTTTCTGTTAAAATATTTTTTTCCAAAATGTTGAGAAATGGACTTATATGGTTCTTCGTTGCAAGGCCTCACTTGTCCTTCAAAAAAGAAAGAAAGAAAGAAAGAATGAAAGAATGGAGGAGGAGAGATTCAGTTGTTTAACTAGGGATCTTATTAAAGGGCAAACCAGATTAACATCTCATCTATGAATAATAAAAAATATAAACATTTCAAAAATGAATATTGTTCTCTTCCAGCCATGTCATTGTTGTCATTGGAAACAGTCCCTAAAACATAATAAGATGTTGGTGTAGTTTATGCTAGAGCCCACCCTGTGGTAAGTGCATACGGTACATTCATACAAACACACACACACACACACACACACACACACACACACACACACACACACACACACACACACACACACACACACTACAGTACATACATATATATACATACATACGTATGTACCCAGTACATGTGTACACCCACGTACACACACACACACACACCCACCAACACACACAGGGGAGCATACAACCCTCGTTGTGAGTGCGGTACAGTCATCCCACTCTGAGTCAGATGATCCAGGCCAGCCTGGGAAGGATGGAGGTGATTGAGGTGATGGAGGAGGTGGACAACAGACAAGTAGTACACTATTATCACCCGGTGGAATGGAATACTGTTTTCTGATTGGCATTTCAGAGTGTCTGTTAAGTAAGGGATAACGGCTGCCAAGGTGTCCCGATATAGAGAGATAATGGACGACGCGTATGGCGAAGAACAGCCCGACGGCGAAGCCTACACAAACTTAAACTTTTTTAACCCAACAATGCCTCAGGTGTCCTGTTATCTAGAAATAACGGACACCCTGACAGCCAATCAGAAAACAGTATTCCATTCCACCGGGTGATAATTCTTGATAACAGGACACCTGAGACATTCATTGCGTTTACATGGACATTAATATTCCGACTATTGATCATATTCTGAATATGACCATATTCTGATTATGCTGTTTACATGAGCGGCTAATAGAATATTCCGTTCATATTCCTCGTTTACATGCAACATCGCATATTCTGATTAACAGAGAAGAGACGGTTCACCAAAGTTCTGAAGAATCTTTTTCAACTATCGTTTAAGTTCCATCCGCGATTCTTCTTGTCTGTGAAGATTCCAAAAGGTGAATAATGCGATCATAATGCGATTAAGGTGTTTACATGACCAGAACGCACCTCAATAATCAGAATATGATCGGTATACTCCACCTACCTTATTCTGATTATGCTTATTCGGAATATGACCTTAATCGGGTTAAGGTAATCAGAATATTGCGTTTACATGGCACTTTCATATTCAGAATAAGGTCATAATCCGATTAATATCGGAATATTAATGTCCATGTAAACGCAGTCATAGTTGGGTTAAAAAAGTTTCACCAGCGTTCTATATCAATGTTCTTTAGAATGCAGCCTTGCAGATCTTCTTTCATAAGAAAATAGTACCCCAACCGAACAGGATAACTTCTATCTAAACGGAGCCACATGTTTCTTTTATGTTTTAAACATACGCTTACCATCTATACGTCTTAGCTGCAACCGGTGACGGGATAAGCCAGGTGTCCCGATATAGAGATACGGATTTCGCGTAGGCAAACAGCCTCGGCTGCGCCGTCGGGCTGTTCTTCGCCTTCGCCTCGTCCATTATTTCTCTATATCGGAACACCTCGGTGGCCGTTATCCCTTACGTACATTAGTCTTTGGGTCTGACCAGGCCAGCTACTGTGACGGAGAGGATTACTGTGTGTCCCCGTTTCAGTGTTTGGTGTCGCTCCTGTTCTGCACAGGCACACCATGGATCTGTGGGTGTGTGTGTGTGTGTGTGTGTGTGTGTGTGTGTGTGTGTGTGTGTGTGTGTGTGTGTGTGTGTGTTGGTCAGTAATGTAATGAAAGATGAAAGTGGGAGAAAGAGAACTGAGTCACCACATGAATGAATGGGATTGGTGATTTCTTTCATTCTTTCGTTCTTTCTTTTGAGGGGGAGGGGGGTATGACAGGAACCGATACAGTATGACACATACACACACTACACACACATTCTCTAACTGACATACACACACCTACACACACAAATTCTCTAACTCACACACACACACACACACACACACACCTACACACATATATACACGTACACACACAAAAGCATACGCATAGACACACAAACTCATACACACCTACACACACACACACACACACACACACACACACACACACGGATTAGATTGAAGGCCGTGCGGCTCCCTCCAGTGTCATGCTCTCCTCACACTCCTTGAGCCCCAGTGAGTTCATAAGCTGTAGCAGTAGCAGGTGCTGCTGAATCAGAGCAGAGCAGAGCACAGCAGAGGGGTGAGTCACGGATACTGGACCACTCAAGCCCACCAGCACACATGGAGGAGGAGGAGGAGGAGGAAGAGGGGGAGGAGGATGAGGAGGAGGAAGAGGAGGAGGTGGAGGTGGAAGTGGAGAGCAGGAGAAAACAGATGAAGAGATATCTAGACAGTTTGAGGGATAGAGAGAGAGAGGGACATAGAGAAGTCTGTGATGTTAAAAAAAAACGTAGTAGCTCCTTTGCAGGTGCTGTAGAAAGGGAAAGGTAGGTTGGGAGTGCTCCTTGCGCACTCCATTTAATTTCACTCTGCAAAGCAGCATAGTGATCATGGTCGATTTTCTCGCCTTGCACACTCCTTGCACACTGCTTTAGGTATCCAATCACAGAACAAAAGAGGGACTAGCATGGCACTCAAGTGCATTTTACGTCACACAGTGGCTCTGGATTTGGCTCTGAGGTATGTACAGATGCTAGACATTTCTAGTGCCCAATAAACAGCTCTGGACAATTGTAAGTTACGCTTCCGCTATGAGAAAAGCAGTATATGGGTCTCCAGACTAAATATCACTTGTGATTATTTAGTTTACACGATAGGCACGATAGGAGAAAGGGACTCCAGCCTATCTTTTACCCTGAACCAGGTACAGCCCTTAGAGGTATCTAACTGTACGTTCAGACCGCCAGCGATAAATTGCAAAGAGTCGCCGAAGACTCCCAAGAAACATCGCTTGAGCACAGCAACCAAAACGGCAAATTTGCCCATGACGTTAGCATTCAAATGTTAATCCTGCTTCTCTATTGGCATCTCACCAGTAAATCGACATTCTGATTGGTAATCGCCCAACCGCATCATAGCTCATACATATACTTAACCGAAGTTTCGTCGCCCAAGTCATCTGCCGCTTTTGTCGCCCAAATCGCCGGTCCCAATACAAAGTCAATTACTTCCGTCGCCCATGTCGCCTAAATCGGTCTCGGTCTGTACGCACAGTAAGGAGAAAATGATTAGTAGATGTATAGACTATAGGCGCTATAGGCACTTTAGAGAAGAATGGGCAGCACTTGGAAAAGCAAAACAATTCAGCTGAGTACTGGTATAGGAGAGAAACTGAATAACTGCCGAGAGTGTCTGTGTAGATAATAGTAATGTTTCTGTCCAGTTATTTTATAATAAAAGATAAATGAAAAGAAAAAAGGGGGGAGGGGAACATGAGTTGTTTGCTGTGGTTACCATGGAGAGAATTATAGACCATGTTCACCCATTAGGGATTTCTTTCTGAAAACAACATTTACGTCCATCATAATCTCTCTCTCTCTCTCTCTCTCTCTCTCTCTCTCTCTCTCTCTATCTATCTCTTATCCCTCTCTACTCCTCCTTCTCTGTGATACGATTCCATTTTCATGCAGGCTTTATTAGCTTAGCATTTTTTTTTTTATTTTTTTTTTTCCTTTCCAAAATTGGTTGGTATTTTAGAGCTTTGGACCAGTTACACTTTGTCAATATACTGTAGTTAATCCACAATTATTTGAGAAAACTAATGATTTAAGCAAACTTTCATCCCTAGCTATTTGTGTGTGTGTGTGTGTGTGTGTGTGTGTGTGTGTGTGTGTGTGTGTGTGTGTGTGTGTGTGTGTGTGTGTGTTAATCACACATTTAGTTCAAGGGATCTCTTATCATATCATTTTTTTGGCATTACCAAAGCAGATCAGGTTTATACCTAGTACACAGGATAATGTTTTGGCGAAGATTAAAAAATGTGTTTGTGTATGAGAGAGAGAGAGAGAGAGAGAGTAGAGAGAGAGAGTGTGTGTGTGTGTGTGTGTGTGTGTGTGTGTGTGTGTGTGTGTGTGTCTTTAAATGATCCTCTCTCTTTGGCTCTGTGAGCTGCGCTGACTCATAGGTGAGGCATAGTCTGCATTGTCAGGACTCCATGGTAACAGCCCACTGTGTGAAAATGTGCACCTGCTCTGCCACACACACACACACACACACACACATGTCACACTCACAAACAAATGCACGCACAAACACACACACACACACACACACACACACACACACACACACTCACACGTCACACTCACAAACAAAGGCGCACACACACACACACACACACACACACACACACACACACACACACACACTGTCTTTTTGCCAAAGTGGATGTTTTTGATTCCATTGTGGATTGAGGGGAGCCTTTATGAAAAGGCAGGTGTTTCTACAGTACGGGAGCCCACCTCATAATCACAGTCATACAATAGTAGCTAAGAAGCCGGATATGTTGTATGTAAGACTCTACCCTCTTCAATTGTGCGCTGGCCTCAAAAGCAGCATTGTGGAAATCTGGACAAAAATGTTTACTGCAATGGAAACACCACAGAACAGGCCTGTCAGCTTAGTTGGCATCATAACAAAAAGCTCTTGAAACACGCTGGTTAATTAGAGACACAGTACATAGAGATATAGATACTATACTTTACTTCCCAAAGGAAATTAAGGTGTCTTATAGCAATTACACATCAAACATACATGTAAGCCCACAAGAGACATGAAAATCTACACAAACATACATTCATACACTACAAGAGATAAAGAAAGATATCAATAATGTTGTTCCACTACAGTAACATTAGGTTGTAACATGGAAAAATGCAGACAGGTGAAATGATATCTATGCAAGAGTCAGTGTTGTCAGTGCAGACTCCACATTCACCTCACAGTACCAATAGTGGCACTCGTGTGCAGTGTGCAGTGCCCCCCAACCCTTTATGAGTGAAAGCTCACTTTCTTGCTTACTCCATTTCCTGTCTGTGATGCTACGAGTCACAAGTTTGGATCTAGGTGAGCGCAGGACAGGAACTGTACAGGTTGATGAAGGTTCTGTCAGAGAGGATTCAAGCGGAGCGAGAGGTGTCAACGCTGGTTCAGTTCCTGGTTCTATTTTTGCAAGGGGGAGGGGAGCAAAATCCCCCTTTATGCAGACTTAAAGAATGTTTTCTTATTGTGATGTAATGATTTATGCAGACTTAAAGAATCTTTCTTATTGTGATGTAATGCATTTATGCAGACAGGAAGTATTCCAGTTTGCTCCCATTGAAATGTATTATGATGCCTTATCTTGCTCAGTATTCCATGATCTTTGGTTCTGTGTATGACTACATACTGTACACGCCAGCATGTGAGTGTCTACTCTAGCCTGGACCCGCCCATACTTCCTGACGCTGCATGAAATTTCTTGATCAAGTCAGTTTCCTCAACTCTCGAGTCCAGAATAATCAGGACCTAATGAGAAACGAGCTGAAGGAGACAAGCTTACAATGACTGTCCAGCTCTGTCCCAAAACATTGATAGAAGTTTGATTTGCATTTGATTGACATTTAGATTAATTCTGCCCGAAATTCCTAGTCAATGCTTGCTTTGCCAGACCACA
>JAODXP020000750.1:7500-10000 GCA_027497455.2 Sardinella longiceps | reverse complement strand
GTGTGTGTGTGTGTGTGTGTGTGTGTGTGTGTGCCTGCATGCGTGCATGTGACAGTGCATGTAGCAAGGTTGGATGTAGATATGTGTTTGTTTTGAATTTGTGTTTGCCAGAATAAATAAATAAATAGGTTAACAATTATATGAATATAATTTAATGATTCATGAAAACACATACAATAATAAATAGTAAGAAGTTATATTCAGTTAATACATTGTTAAAAAAAAAAAAAAAACATTTTCTTGTGCTTGTTTGTTTTCCTCTGGAGTCTCAGGTCTTTGGAGTTTAATGTAGTTTAGAACTCATGTCGGAACCAAAGAACTCATGTAGAACTCATGTCGGAACCAAAGAACTCATTTAGAGCTCATATCGGAACCAAAGAACTCATTTAGAACTCATGTCGGAACCAAAGTTCTGAAGCTACAGGTGGGGTGGAGGTTTTGGAAGGGATTGGATGTTTTGGACAGTTTTTGGAGCATGCTCACAGTAGTGGTATAGCTTACCTCAGAGAGGGCCTGTGCATCTAAATAAACGTAAAGCTAACACACGGAATAAACGGAAAGCTAAGCACATTAGAAGGCCTGTGCAAGACATTTAAATAAACGTAAAGCTAACATACGGAATAAACGGAAAGCTAAGCACATTAGAGGGCCTGTGCAAGACATTTAAATAAACGTAAAGCTAACACACGGAATAAACGGAAAGCTAACACACGGAATAAACGGAAAGCTAACACACGGAATAAACGGAAAGCTAACACACGGAATAAACGGAAAGCTAACACACGGAATAAACGGAAAGCTAAGCACATTAGAGTGTCTTCCTGTCAAGACATTTGGGGTGTTTTCTGTGCAGAACTTGTATTTAATGAACTGCTGTTGGGTTTTTTTATCAGTATACAATATATATTTATATATGGCATGGAAGAAAGCTTGGGCAGATCCTCGGCTTAAGCAGAAGGCTGGAGTATATTTCACAGTGTTGTTTGTTTGAGGTGAGTGGGGTGCATAGTTTGGTGTGGGATGTGAGGGGTGTATGTCGCTGATAAAGCTACAGTGTGTGTGTGTGTTGGCGGTGAGATATAAAGCTACAGTATGTGTGTGTGTGTGTGTGTGTGTGTGTGTACGTTACCGGTGAGACATAAAGCTACAGTATGCGTGTGTGTGTGTGTGTGTCACCAGTGAGACATAAAGCTACAGTATGTGTGTGTGTGTGTGTGTGTGTCACTAGTGAGACATAAAGCTACAGCACACTTTGTGTGTCAATAGTGAGACATAAAGCTACCAGTGAGACATAAAGCTACAGTATGTGTGTGTGTGTGTGTGTGTGTGTGTGTGTGTGTATGTGTGTGTACGTTGCCGGTGAGACATAAAGCTACAGTGTGTGTGTGTGTGTGTATGTCGCCAGTGAGAAATACTGTAAAGCTATGTGCGTGTGTCTATGTGTGTGTGTGAGCAGTGAATGTTGTCAGTGGGACATAAAGCTGTGTGTGTGTGTGTATGTGTGTGTGTGTGTGTGTGTGTGTGTGTGTGTGTGTGTGTATGTGTGAGGTGTGTGTAATTGTCGTTTCAATGACGTTCTAATATACATTAAACTGACGTCTCAATGACGTTCTAATATACATTAAACTGACGTTCTCAATGACGTTCTAATATACATTAAACTGACGTCTCATTCGTTCTAATATACATTAAACTGACGTTCTCAATGACGTTCTAATATACATTAAACTGACGTTCTTTACTTCTACTTTAATGACGTTCTAATATACATTAAACTGACGTTCTCAATGACGTTCTAATAAACAGTGATGGTATTGTGTGAAATCACAGTGTTGCCATGGAGATCATGACCCCTGAAGAGATCACATGACCACAATGGCAATAGCATGCATGCATTTAACATACATACATGTATATTCACATACATACATACCCATACGTACAGAGACTATTTAGCACACAATAGCAATGTGTCATTCATGCAGCGTACATACATATGTACGTACATACAAGTACATGCATACATGCATACAGGGTTTAAAATTAGCACCCGCCACTGGCCAAATGCGGGTAAAACTTTGGTTTGGCTAGTAACAAAAACCAAGCTACGTCATTAAAATTAATATGAAATGAAATGAGCGGAGCCAGTAGGCACCGTAGTAGTTGAGTTTAGATGACCATCTGCTATAAAATACATTTTGAACCTGGGTGTATTATAGCTTTTGTTACAGAGACACCTGAGAGAAAAGTAAAGTTGTTCTAAAAAGCACCCTAAACTTTTCAGTGGCCGGTAAAAATATTTTTTGGCCGGTAAATGATCAGGCCTTACCTGCCATTGGCAGGTGGGTGAAAAAGTTCATTTTATACCCTGCATGCATACATACATACATGCATACATACATACATACAGAGACTATTTGTAACACAATAGGAATGTCTCATTCATACAGCCTGCATGCAGCTAACATGCATGCATGCATACATACATAAATACATACAT
>JAODXP020000749.1:12500-19116 GCA_027497455.2 Sardinella longiceps | reverse complement strand
CATCAAACAGTTGCACTGCTCTCCGTCTAAGCTGGAGCTACACATCAAACAGTTGCACTGCTCTCCGTCTAAGCTGGAGCTACACATCAAACAGTTGCACTGCTCTCCGTCTAAGCTGGAGCTACACATCAAATGGTTGCACTGCTCTCCGTCTAAAGTTCGATTTACAGTCACACGTCATGCGTCTTGCGTCGAGACGCAAAGCCCTCTACGACGACGTAGAGCCTGTTGTAGACCCTCTCCGTGGCTCGACGTGCACCTCCAAAATTTCCTATCTATCCGTCAATGCGTGTACGAGAACGGAGAGGGCACTGGGTCAGGTAAGGGCTGTGATTGGTCTTCTCACAACACCAGGGAGAACTCTATGCTATCTCTAGCTTTTTAGTTACCTAGCAAGCTAGTTAGCAGACAGCAGGACACTCCTGGCTGCAATAAAGTTCATTTTCTTCCATTCAGTCAACTTACTTGTGCCTACTGATCACTATAACCTGCTCCTTGTGACAAGAGATATCAAAAGCTCAACCCCACACAGGTTACTATAGGCTACTGTGTACATGAAGTAGCCAGCAGAGTTCTGCTATAGTTAATGAATAGGCGGACTTTGGCGCTGCTCATGCCGTCGGTCATTCCCGACGGCAGTATTTTTCTCTCCTGGCTGAGGGACAAGCAACGTAGAAGTATGATATGACTGGACACGCAAGCGGAGACTCGGAGACGGACATGCAATAGGTGTACGGAGAAGTATACTTGAACCTTAAGCTGGAGCTACGAATCAAATGGTTGCACGTGCTCTCGCCGTCTGACTACATAAATATTGTTCCTCTATCGTTTCCTCACCTCTCCAATCATCTTCCAACTCTGTGTACTGTCTTCCGCGTAGTTACTCTAATTCATGGTGGCGTTGGTTTAAATGGCAAACTTAACAGAAGATGCATTTTATTTTTCCATAGTGTCCTAAACTGGTCCTGTGCAACCATAGAATTATGCTGAACAAGAAGTCACGTTTTACCCAGAAGTCACTGAGGCGTAACCGCAATGGAACTTTACGAGTGAAATGATTCTCATGTTCTAATAAACATTTGAATAAAAACTGTCGTATTTTTAATGTTTTTGAATAACGTTAATTACGGTTGTGCGCCGGAGTATACCAGATCCATCAGTCCATATCGCTGGTGTACACTAACCAGATGGGGCATCGGAACTCACTTTTGGTCTCCCTCTCCAGTGTTCTATTCACTTCTATATAATCTCCATTCACTTCTATATAATCTCCATTCACTTCTATATAATCTCCATTCACTTCTACATAATCTCCATTCACTTCTACATAATCTCCATTCACTTCTACATAATCTCCAGTGTTCCATTCACTTCTACATAATCTCCAGTGTTCCATTCACTTCTATATAATCTCCAGTGCCCCATTCACTTCTATATAATCTCCAGTGCCCCATTCAATCTCCAGTGTTCCATTCACTTCTATATAATCTCCAGTGTTCCATTCACTTCTATATAATCTCCGGTGCCCCATTCACTTCTATATAATCTCCATTCACTTCTATATAATCTCCAGTGTTCCATTCACTTCTATATAATCTCCGGTGCCCCATTCACTTCTATATAATCTCCATTCACTTCTATATAATCTCCAGTGTTCCATTCACTTCTATATAATCTCCAGTGCCCCATTCACTTCTACATAATCTCCAGTGTTCCATTCACTTCTATATAATCTCCAGTGTTCCATTCACTTCTACATAATCTCCAGTGTTCCATTCACTTCTACATAATCTCCAGTGTTCCATTCACTTCTATATAATCTCCAGTGTTCCATTCACTTCTATATAATCTCCAGTGTTCCATTCACTTCTATATAATCTCCAGTGCCCCATTCACTTCTATATAATCTCCAGTGCCCCATTCAATCTCCAGTGTTCCATTCACTTCTATATAATCTCCAGTGCCCCATTCACTTCTATATAATCTCCAGTGCCCCATTCACTTCTATATCATCTCCATTCACTTCTATATAATCTCCATTCACTTCTATATAATTTCCATTCACTTCTATATAATCTCCAGTGTTCCATTCACTTCTATATAATCTCCAGTGCCCCATTCACTTCTATATAATCTCCAGTGCCCCATTCAATCTCCAGTGTTCCATTCACTTCTATATAATCTCCAGTGCCCCATTCACTTCTATATAATCTCCAGTGCCCCATTCAATCTCCAGTGTTCCATTCACTTCTATATAATCTCCAGTGTTCCATTCACTTCTATATAATCTCCGGTGCCCCATTCACTTCTATATAATCTCCATTCACTTCTATATAATCTCCAGTGTTCCATTCACTTCTATATAATCTCCAGTGCCCCATTCACTTCTATATAATCTCCAGTGTTCCATTCACTTCTATATAATCTCCAGTGTTCCATTCACTTCTACATAATCTCCAGTGTTCCATTCACTTCTACATAATCTCCAGTGTTCCATTCACTTCTATATAATCTCCAGTGTTCCATTCACTTCTATATAATCTCCAGTGTTCCATTCACTTCTATATAATCTCCAGTGCCCCATTCACTTCTATATAATCTCCAGTGCCCCATTCAATCTCCAGTGTTCCATTCACTTCTATATAATCTCCAGTGCCCCATTCACTTCTATATAATCTCCAGTGCCCCATTCACTTCTATATAATCTCCATTCACTTCTATATAATCTCCATTCACTTCTATATAATTTCCATTCACTTCTATATAATCTCCAGTGTTCCATTCACTTCTATATAATCTCCAGTGCCCCATTCACTTCTATATAATCTCCAGTGCCCCATTCAATCTCCAGTGTTCCATTCACTTCTATATAATCTCCAGTGCCCCATTCACTTCTATATAATCTCCAGTGCCCCATTCAATCTCCAGTGTTCCATTCACTTCTATATAATCTCCAGTGTTCCATTCACTTCTATATAATCTCCGGTGCCCCATTCACTTCTATATAATCTCCATTCACTTCTATATAATCTCCAGTGTTCCATTCACTTCTATATAATCTCCAGTGTTCCATTCACTTCTACATAATCTCCATTCACTTCTATATAATCTCCAGTGTTCCATTCACTTCTACATAATCTCCAGTGTTCCATTCACTTCTACATAATCTCCAGTGTTCCATTCACTTCTACATAATCTCCAGTGTTCCATTCACTTCTATATAATCTCCATTCACTTCTACATAATCTCCAGTGTTCCATTCACTTCTACATCATCTCCAGTGGCTCATTTGGGCCACAAAATACAAAATACTTTTTATTCTGTTTGACTGTTCTATTCTACTGTTCTTCTCTTTACCTGTGCTTGCGCTCCATTCTAACCCCAACTCTGGTATGTGTGTATGTGTGTGTGTGTGTGTGTGTGTGTGTGTGTGTGTGTGTGTGTGTGTGTCCAGATCCTTTTCTGCACACTGAACTCCCATAAGGTGGACATGCAGAAGCTGCTGGGGGGTCAGATTGGCCTGGAGGATTTTATCTTCGCTCACGTGAGGGGGGAGACCAAGGAAGTAGAAGTGACCAAGACTGAGGATGCTTTAGGACTGACCATCACTGATAATGGGGCCGGATACGCATTCATTAAGGTAGGACACACACACACACACACACACACACACACACACACACACACACACACACACACACACACACACACACACACACACACACACACACGTGAGGGGAGAGACCAAGGAAGTGGAGGTGACCAAGACTGAGGATGCTTTAGGACTGACCATCACTGATAACGGGACTGGATACGCATTCATTAAGGTAGGGGTCACACACACACACACACACACACACACACACACACACACACACACACACACACACACACACACACACACGACCAAGGAGGTGGAGGTGACCAAGACTGAAGATGCTTTAGGACTGACCTAATGGGGCCGGATACGCATTCATTAAGGTAGGACACACACACACACACACACACACACACACACACACACACACACACACGTATTCACGCATGCACACACACACTCAAGCTCACCATCACTGATAATGGGCCAGCAGAGTGCTGATCAAGGTAGGCAAAAACACACACACACACACACACACACGTATACACACACACACACACACGTATTCACGCATGCACACACACACACTCAAGCTCACCGTCACTGATAATGCGGCCAGCTACGTGCTGATCAAGGTAGGCAAAAACACACACTCACACACACACACACACACACACGTATACACACGTATACACACACACACACGTATTCACGCATGCACACACACACTCAAGCTCACCGTCACTGATAATGCGGCCAGCTACGTGCTGATCAAGGTAGGCAAAAACACACACTCACACACACACACTCTCACACACTAACACGCACACACTCAAGCTCATCAACGTTTATAATGTCATCCCCTTTGCTTTAATCAGTGGACACACAAACACTCATGCTCACCAACTCATAATGGGACTGGTTACACCTTAATCAAAAGTGGACACAAACACACACACTCACACACACACACACACACACACACACACACACACACACACACACACACACACACACTTACATGTAAGTTAAACATCACTTATAATAGGGCTGCTGACTATGTCTTCGTCAAGGTGGGGAGACACACACACATGCACAAACACACACACACACACACACACTCACGCTCATAATCACCAACAAAAGGACTGGCTAGGCCTTTATCAAGGTGTGGAGACACAAACACATATACATATATACATACACACTCACATACACTCTGAAGCTTACCAGCACTGATAACGGGGCAGGCTACGCCCTCATAAAGTTTGGGAGACACACACACACACACACACACACACACACACACACACACACACACACACACCCATCATTGATAACAGCTATGGTTTAATCAAGGTGTGGCAATACCAGCCAACACTGCTGGACACATACACACACACACGGTGGAGTTGCAGAAGCAGTTCTCAAACTATTCTTGTTGCTTTCTGTCTCTTCCTGGGAAATGTTTGGGCACCATAATTTCCAGCTAAAAAGATAACAGTATAGAAATATTATATTTGTTAACTTAATCCAGAGAAATGAAAAACGACATTGAAAAAGTTATTTTTGGAAACTTAATACGGATTAACCCCTCATTAAGTGACCCATCAACCTCCCTTGATTTGCTGTGATCTTTTATTTAAATGGCTGTCACTGATTTTGCTGGTGTGTGAATATTCCCTCAAACATTACAGACAGGCCTTTAGATCAGTGTTTCTCAAACTTTTTCAGACCAGGGACCTGTCCTCGCGCCCCTCTCCACGTTGCATGCTACACTTTCATTTTAACCAAATCTGCGGGCTTGCATTTCTAAATAGCCATTTACAAGTTTTTGTATAGTTGCAGGCCTGCCTCATAGTATTCAGTGGACAACTCATCTTTTGCCTTCAAATAATGTTAGTTACACAGACTAAATTCATATATGTTCTTTTAAATCCTCTTCCGGACCACTTGAGCTTGCTCGCGGACCACACTTTTAGAACCACTGCTATAGACAGACAGAACATGCAGACATACAGTATAAATAGACAGTACAGGCAGACATATTACAAATAAAGACAGTAATAATAGACAGTACAGGCAGCCCCAACGCTCATGTCTCTGTTTGTCCTCTAGGGGGAGCACCTTACACTGGAGAGACAATGGCTTACAGAACTCACTCAAGCTCACCTTATGTTTATATATTTATGTTTATGTACATGTTTGTGTTTATGTCTTTATGTCTGTGTAGATTTATAATGTTTATATGTGTAGGGGTATGATTCTGTTTTTATGTTAATTTAGCCTATGTGACTTGGCCAGTGCTTGATCCAGAAAACAGAAGCATGAGATATTTTAGAAAAGGTTAAAAATAATTCTAATTTAGGTACCCTCGGGTTATTGTGAAATCACACAACTTCCCAGTTATGAATTAAGAAATCACTTACAATGAACTACAGTTACAAAGACACTGGTGTGTGTGTGTACGTGTATGGTCTTCTGTGTGTGTGTGTGTGTGTGTGTGTGTGTGTGCGGGTATGCTCATCTCTCTGTGTGTGCGTGTGTGTGTGTGTGTGTGTGTGTGTGTGTGTGTGTGTGTGTGTGTGTGTGTGTGTGTAGAGGATAAAGGAAGGCAGCACCATTGACCGGCTGCGGACGGTGTGTGTGGGTGACCACATTGAGGCCATAAATGACCAGAGCATCGTGGGCTGCAGACATTATGAGGTGGCAAAGATGCTCAAGGAACAACCCAGAGGAAACCCCTTCACTCTCAGACTGGTCGGACCCAAGAAGGCCTTTGGTAATCACACACACACACACACACACACACACACACACACACACACACACACACACACACACACACACGACAGACACTATGAGGTGGCAAAGATGCTCAAGGAACAACCCAGAGGAAACCCATTCACTCTCAGACTGGTCGGACCCAAGGAGGCCTTTGGTAATCACACACACACACACACACACACACACACACACACACACACACACACACACACACACACATCAGACACTCTC
>JAODXP020000749.1:0-5000 GCA_027497455.2 Sardinella longiceps | reverse complement strand
CACACACACACACACACACATTAAGATGCTAGCCTGAAAGCAGACACATTAAGATGCCATTTACAGGCTCCTCAGGACCAGCATCAGTCCAGCATCTGCCCTCTGCCTGAACCCACTCTGCTTAAAGGAACACATTGTGCTTTCTCACTCTGCTTAAAGGAACACATTGTGCTTTCTCACTGTGCTTAAAGGAACACATTGTGCTTTCTCACTGTGCTTTAAGGAACACATTGTGCTTTCTCACTGTGCTTTAAGGAACACAGCATTCTCACTGAGCAGAACGGGAACACACCACTCTCATCTGTCTCAGCTTAGCTTATTTTAGCTTAATGGCCTTAAAGTGTGTGAGCCCTATTGTTAGGAAAAGGCATGATGCCCAGCAACTTACTCTAACTCACGTTGTCTAAACAACTGCGGCTCAGCCTCAACGTAACCTAAGTACCTCAAACAGTTCATTGTAAACACTGGCCCGAGGTGATGTTAAAATATCGAAGTAAGAACTAACGTGTGTGGATGAAATGTGTGTGTGTGTGTGTGAGCTTGGCGGAGCTTCAGTGAAAGGTCACTTACCTGTGGCTTCCACAGTGACTGCCCGGTATAGCCCCACACTGTGTTTGTTCGGTAGTACAGGTTTGTTATGGTGGTGGTAAATCCCAAATCATTCGGTGAAACACAAAATAATGGTGACAGTCTCCAAATACCACAGGCACGAGTAGCCGGTGGTGGTCCGCACCGCACACGGGTCTCGAACCCGCCACCCCGTAAGCTACGAACTCCCGCCGTGGGAGTGGAACGCTCTAACCAACTGAGCTAAAAGCCCGAGCTTCTAACTCAGCGTGTTAGAAACGCCCATGGAATTGGGTGATGAGGATTTACACGTACTGCCGCCGAACTAGCCGAGCTAGCTGGCCTCCGTTACACACGCAAGTGGCATGTAATCTCAAGAGAGAGCCAAAACACCAAAACATCTCCAGCAGCAGGCCTGAATCAGTGTGTGTCGATTGTTAGGCAGGTGTTCAATTAACCAATTAGCCACAGGTAGCAGCACCACTGAAGCCCCGCCTGATAGTCAGTGCTTTCCCTACCATATGACCTTTCCTATCCTAATAGTGTGTGTGTGTGTGTGCGTGTGTGTGTGTGTGGGACCCTAACCTATCCTAATACTATGATCCCACATTCCTAGGGTTACAGAGAATATACAGTAGGGCTGTGGAAACATAGACAGTCCCTGAAGGAACACACCACTGTGTGTGTGTGTGTGTGTGTGTGTGTGTGTGTGTGTGTGTGTGTGTGTGTGTGTGTGTGGAAACATAGACAGTCCCTAAGGGAACACATCACTTTCATCTGGCCACAGCTTATCTTATCTTAGCATTCCTTCTAGGAACATGCCTATCTCCAGTTTTACTGACACCGGTGTGTGTGTGTGTGTGAGTGTGTGTGTGTGTGTGTGTGTGCCCTAAACAGACATGATCGGGCAGAGGACGCGGGCCCCCAAGTCCAGATTTACTGACACCTGTGTGTGTGTGTGTGTGTGTGTGTGTGTGTGTGCCCTAAACAGACATGATCGGGCAGAGGACACAGGCCCCCAAGTCCAGTTTCACTGACACCTGTGTGTGTGTGTGTGTGTGTGTGTGTGTGTGTGTGTGTGTGTGCCCTAAACAGACATGATCGGGCAGAGGACGCGGGCCCCCAAGACCAGATTTACTGACACCTGTGTGTGTGTGTGTGTGTGTGTGTGTGTGTGTGTGTGTGTGTGTGTGTGTGTGTGTGTGCCCTAAACAGACATGATCGGGCAGAGGACGCGGGCCCCTAAGTCCAGTGAGGGGAAGATGGTGAGCGGGAAAGAGACGCTACGCCTGCGCTCAAAGGGCGGAGCCACAGTACAGGAAGTGGTAAGTTGGCCGGACAGGAAGCAGTTTTGTTTTGTTTTGTTTATCAGAGAGAGCATAGAGAGGATAGAGGGCTTTTCTGGGTCCAAGGGAGATTTGAGCTGTTTGTGTTTTGTCTATCAGTGGGACAGAAGAGACAACATGGATTAGTGATTGATTCCATTTCTCTCTTTTTGTATATGTCTCCCCCCATCTCTTTCTATCCCTCTGTCTTTCTCTCTCTCTCCCACTGTCTCCATCTCTCTCTCTCCACCCCTCTCCCTCCATCCCTCTCCCCCTCTCTCTCTCCATCCATCCCTCTCCCTATACCCCCCTCTCTCTCTCCATCCCTCTCCCTCCATCCCTCTTTCTCCCTCCACCCCTCTCTCTCTCCATCCCTCTCTCTCCCTCCACCCCTCTCTCTCTCCATCCCTCTTTCTCTCTCCCCCCTCTCCCTCCATCCATCCCTCTCCCTCCACCCCTCTCCCTCCATCCCTCTTTCTCTCTCCACCCCTCTCCCTCCATCCATCTCTCTCCCTCCACCCCTCTCTCTCTCCATCCATCTCTCTCCCTCCACCCCTCTCTCTCTCCATCCCTCTCTCCCTGTTCTGCAGCCTAATGAGTTTGAGGACAGGGCCACTAAGAGAGTGGATGATCTGCTGGAGAGCTACATGGGCATCAGAGACCTGGAGCTGGGTAAGCACATCTGTACCGCTCGTGGCCCACATGTGGCCCACACTCTCCCTCTCCTTCCCAGACCTGGAGCTGGGTAAGCACATCTGTACCGCATGTGGCCCGCATGTGGCCCAGTGTCTCCCCTCTCCTTCCCAGACCTGGAGCTGGGTAAGCACATCTGTACCGCATGTGGCCCGCATGTGGCCCGCATGTGGCCCAGAGTCTCCCCTCCTCCTCAGACCTCCCCACCCCAGACCACACTGGGTTAATTACAACACATCCACAGTAAGAGCCCAGCAGATAGAAGCGCTGTTAACCCTATAGGGGTACCACTACCCTTTATTATTCTCATCTTCCCCCGTCCCCATACAAGGTGGGGAACATAGGACCTGGGGAACATACATAGGACCTGGGAAACATAGGACCTGGGGAACATAGGACCTGGGGAACATAAGACCTGGGGGGGAACATAGGACCTGGGGGGGAACATAGGACCTGGGGAACATAAGACCTGGGGAACATAAGAACTGGGGAACATAAGACCTGGGGAACATAAGACCTGGGGAACATAAGACCTGGGGAACATAGGACCTGGGGAACATAAGACCTGGGGAACATAAGACCTGGGGAACATACATAGGACCTGGGGGGGAACATAGGACCTGGGGAACATAACACCTGGAGAACATAAGACCTGGGGAACATACATAGGACCTGGGGGGAACATACATAAGACCTGGGGAACATACATAGGACCTGGGGAACATAAGACCTGGGGAACATAAGACCTGGGGGGGAACATAGGACCTGGGGAACATAAGACCTGGGGAACATAAGACCTGGGGAACATACATAGGACCTGGGGGGGAACATAGGACCTGGGAAACATACATAAGACCTGGGGAACATAAGACCTGGGGAACATAGGACCTGGTGGGGAACATAAGACCTGGGGAACATACATAGGACCTGGGGAACATAAGCTCCCGAGCTTGGAGCTGATGCAGCTCTGCCCTCACTCTGCACCAGTGGGTGGGGAGAGAGAGAGAGGGAGAGAGAGAGAGAGAGAGAGAGAGGGAGAGGGAGAGCTATATGGCTCTGGGGAGAGGGAGGGAGCTTAGAGACAGACAGGGTCAAAGGTCAAAAGGTCAGGGGTCAGAATGCAGCATTTTAAGTTCTCAAGAGTCCCAATTCTACAGAAACTGCTGAGCTGCACAGGGGAATACACACACACTCACACACACACTCACACACACACACACACACACACACACACACACACATCACAGACATCATTATTACACAACTCATAGATGAGGCTCATGGGATGTTTAAATATTGGTCATTTTCCCACATATGGCAAAGGCTGTATTCTGACGTAACAGTACAGAGATATGAATCAAGCTCTGTTTAGAGTTAGAAGCCTTGCTACTGCAGCTGCTGTGTGTGTGTGTGTGTGTGTGTGTGTGTGTGTGTGTGTGTGTGTGTGTGTGTGTGTGTGTATGTGGTGGGAACCAGAGGGATTGCTACTGGGGCCATAGTCTATGCTGTCATGGGTTGCTGTATGTTTAGAGTCAGCTGCTTCTGTGTGTGTGTGTGTGTGTGTGTGTGTGATGAGAGCAAGAGGGTTTGCTACTGGGGCGGGGCCATAGTCTATGCTGTCATGAGTTGCTGTATGTTTAGAGCGGGAATCCCGAACATTCTGATCCCAACATTCCATTCGTCACCATGGCGATGATCTCCTCTGCAGCCACGACCATCGTGGAGGCGGGACGAGACAAGAAGAATCCAGACGACTTCGCCGAAGCCTTGGACTCTGTCCTAGGAGATTTCGCCTTCCCAGACGTCTTCCTGTTCGACGTGTGGGGGCTCTCGGAGACGTGAAGAACGGAAGGTTCTAGATTCTTGAGGCCAGAGATAATAATCCCCCCTATGTGATCAGAGTGCGATTATGGGATGGATCTGGGTCCTATAGGGGCCATACGTGTGCCGCTGCATGGGAGCAGTACACCTATAGGAGGCATGCTGAATAGGGACCTTATATACGGTAGGTGCAGTAGACCTATAGGAGGCTCAATGGTGTTTTTTGCCCCCAACGACACCTACCCGGCAGCACAGCCTAGAAGGCACTACCTCAACCCTATTCCTAACCCTGACCCCCCTCAACCCTCATCCTAACCCTAACCCCCTCAACCCTCATCCTAACCCTAAACTGAGTGGAGTAGTGCCTGAAGGCAGCGCTGCCTGGAAGGCACCGTTGAGGAGCAAAAAACATGAAAGACCGTATAGGAGGCATGCTAAATATAGACCGTATGTAACACCCACAAACGTAATAACTTCCCACAAACGTAATAAACCACAAACGTAATAAAAATATGCACTTTTAAAATGTAATAATCCTGCAAACGTAATAATTTCCCATAAACGTAATAACAGTCGCCTACTGTTAACGTAATA
>JAODXP020000747.1:0-19412 GCA_027497455.2 Sardinella longiceps | reverse complement strand
ATTTTCAAAATTATATACACATTTTAATAGCTGGTGACGCCCCTACTATAGCCTAATGGATACCAAACAGGCTTCTGTGTCGTCTTCCTTAAAGGGACACCAGGCAGGACTACGGTTTTCTATCTCCGGAGCTCCACCTACAGTCGCCGAAATATTAGAAAAAATACAACTGCGTTACACATTCTCAACATTCAATGTAAATTTATTTGCAATCCAAAGAGTACAAATCAGAGATCATTTTCGTGCGTTACATTGTCTGACAAGCTGGTAATAAATGCAATTTCAGTTATACTGCACCTACTTTCAGTTTCTATTTCGTGGACCCGACACTTGCCATTCTGCAAAGCCGGATTACAGCAAAACAAATGCTTGAGTCTGACGAGAGTGCCATTGGTCACCTCGTAATGAACCATTTAATCATCGAAGTGACTTCGAGGCTGGTAAATTAACAGTAAAACGTTGCCTTGTTTCCCTTTAAATGAATGTCCATTTTTTACCAAGTCATATGCCTATAGTTAATCTAAGTAATAAAGTTAATTTTTACACCGTTTTTATGTCTTGTAATGCGGTTATTGCCGATTATGCAAATATACATTCATGGAAATTTGCGGAAATGCCACAGAACTTGTGTATGAACCATGAATAATCAGATTGATGATTGCAGGAGAACTCCATCATGACATCAAAGGTTGGCTGAGGATCTGACATTTGATTAGTTGGTTTTTTTTTCTCTCTCTGTTTTTTTTTTTTTTTCAGGTACCAGGTGTCTTTACACTATTTTCAACTTAAGATGTACCTAAGATGTACTGTCCTGAGCACATATCGAAACCAATTTAGAGAGCAACTTCAGTCAATCTCAACAAGAGCTTTATTGGTCAAGCTACTCGAGACTATCCAATACTGAAGACGCAAGACATTTTGGTCCAACCATATAGGTTTTCTTGAACAGAGAATAAGCACTAACAACTAACCCATGGGGGCAGAATTTTGAATTATATTTTCAACATCTTAACATGCTCCAAATATCACCACAAAAATGAAACATCAACAGACACCTTACAACACAGAGTCAAAAAAAAATCTCCACGTACTGCATGCATATCACCATCTGTGATTCACCTACACACATGTAGGCTAAAATGGACTACATATTTCTTGGAAAACATTGTTTACATGGGTAACGCACTAGTTTTTTCAAAAGAAGACAATTTTCTTTAGGTAAAATTTCTTGTCCAGCTTTTATTTCTGTTTAGACTAAAAGTAAGAAGAAACAAGGTTTTTTTTTTTTTTTTTTACTTGTTTAGAAATCATTTTTTGCAGTTTGTTGGTTTGTGACTTTTAATTTGTGCAAATTTGTATATGATTAATAATGCACAGGCATCATCATTAGCTTGGTGTTACACAGCTATTTTGCAATGTCAATGCCAGTGTGGAGGTATGACATAATTTTTGCTATTAGTAACCATGATGGTAACCATTGCCCTTACTTACCCAAATAGACAAACTCCTTTCTAATCCTGTGTTGTTCTGGGGCATAGTGAACTGCCACCTGGTGGCACGTTCCATGTACTACAATCCATCTCCCAAGCATTTGGATAAAGGTAGGCTAGTCATAACTAGCCCCTCAGTCTATGCTTCTCTTCTTACGACCCCTATAAGGTTACTGATTGATACTGTAGCTTACTCTAACCTCGCCTACCTGTCACAAAACTTGAAAACAGTTAAGGATTAAATATCTGAATATTTGGAGAGGAGATGGTAGGAAGTAATATTTACATCGGGAAAAAGTTTCAAGTCTAATTTACTGAGAAATCAATAAAATGAGCACAGCTTTGCATGAAAGTGAATTGTTGTGATGAGAATGTTTTCACCTGGGTTTTAGTTGTGAACTTCGTTACTTTAGAATGTCTGTGGTTATCAATAGCTGAGATCCTAGACCATCGCACGAAGAGAAGCAACGTGTATTTTTGATCATTTATAAATATCCCAGGAATATGTCATACAGACAAAGACTTGGATTTCAAACTTGTGGAGAGTTGTGAAGTGTAACTTGCTAAATGAAATAATTAAATGCAATCTGGTTTTGTTTCCTAGTGGTAAAGGATTTTGGGTGGGCAAACTGTCTCTACGCATCTGGAAGCAACTGGCTCTTGAGCACATGGAGGACTATGAAGAGCATACCAAACATGGTGACTTTAAGACCAATGGTGATCAGTCCAACATCATTGGGAGCAAAGGTACTTCTTAGTGTTTGATTGTAGGTCATGTTTTGGGTGTGTAATCCATGTTAACACCCATATTTATTGTATGTTTTACTGCCTAATGTTAGTGTTCTGGCAGAATTATTTGTGAGGTACATTAGCCTGGGCCCGCCCATACTTTACCATTAAATTTCTTCAAGTCAGTCTGACCAAGGATGTTATTTTCTCAACTTCAGAGAGAAATTAGGACCCGAAGCAGGCGGGCTTGTGATCGTGCCTGTACACTGTTTTCAAATAGTGAGGCGGCCCAGCAGTTAACAGAAGCCAATGTTTTTATATTTGAATCACTGTGGGTTACTTATTCTTAATGTTCTTGTGTAATTCAAGTAAGGTATGATACTGTAATGATGTTACACTACAACAGGAACAATTTAGAATTAGAGAATTTAATTCTGAGGGTAATTACATGTGCATGACGATGCAAACAGCAGTTGCTTTAGTTGGAATTAGTGGCACTTTGTTTTGATATTCATAGCTAGGCTGTCAGTTGGATGATTACGATTGTGGCTACAATAACTTGGCTAGCTACTAAACTGTTGCTAGGGTAGTTATTCGTGGTTGCTAAGCAAGTTGCTAGGTTAATCATTGGTTCTTGTGCTGGGGTGCATTTCCCAAATCGTGACAAGCTATTTATAAGCTAACTGGTGCCTACCAACATCATAGGAATCATGAAACTACCAGCGAGGTTATCCTCAAAATGATCGTCCATACCATGGAGGTGAAACTTCCATGTTACGATGTGCGTACCAACCACATACTTGTTTGTTGAAATCATGGTTCCTACGCTGTATCGTAAACAACTTCAAAACCTCTTCACCTCCGGTAACAAGCTAGTATCTTACTGGATGACTGTAGTCAGCAGAGGGCATTGAGCTTCCCATAGTTGGAGACAGCGAAATTGTTGATTTTAAAAAACTTAAAACAATGAAAAAACAATGCTGAGCAAGACTTGGTTATGGAATAACAATGTGATTTCCTGTGAATTGTTGTTGTTATTATTATAGGCTAGTTTAATTAGTTTTAAGTTATTCTATCGCTTGCCTATTTTACATTAAGAATATACTCAAGGAGACTATCTCCATACATGATCAGTGGACGTAAATAGGGCTGGGCGATATACCGGTATTACAACTACGTACTGTATGTTTTTGTTGTCGGTATGTAGTTGTAATAATATCATCATACCGATGTCATCTTAATAATGGACCATTTTATCAAAATCCACTGTGTTCCAACCTGTCACTGCTGCAGCCAGAGCCAGCTCTCTTGCATTGCTCAACAGCGCCCCTGTCATATGCACATGCTCCCAAATTGCTATTGCAAACTTTCAGTTCAGACCTGGCAGAGATAGTTGAAGAAGCAGAGCTTGCACCAAAGAAAAAGAACAATGGCTCGGTTATATTTCCGCCATTCCAACACTTCCCAATGTTTCAGTATTTCCTGTGTTTGTACTACTTGAAGTAAGCCTACTGCTAACTCATGCCTACACACGCGCGCACACACACACGGGTGAAAATGTGTCTGCTCTGCTGCTCCGAAGCCTGAGTTTAGTTTAGATAATTCTGATGTCAGTGAAAACAAATATTTTAGCAGTGCAATCGTTCACGTTAACTCGCATGTTCGATATTTAGGTTGTTAATTAGCTAGAGCAGGGGTGGCCAACCAGTCGGAGACCAAGAGCCACATATCTGACTATGTCACAGCAAAGGGCCACATCGGCACATGGGGACATGAACCTGTTACCACTACTACTACATTACCCATCCTTCTGACACACACACACACACACACACACACACACACACACACACACACACACACTTGGAAATGAATAAGAGCCACATGACTCCGGGTAAAGAGCCACATGCGGCTCCCGAGCCACAGGTTGGCCACCCCTGAGCTAGAGTATTAAAGCGACATTTCACCATTTGGAGAAATAACCTTATACCCTAATTTTCCACCTCTCCTCAAGTTAAACAACTGAATTTTACCATTCTTCAGTTCACCCAGCCGTTTTCTGAATATGATGGTAGGACTTTAAGCTCCAGCTTAGCATAGATCATTAAATAAAATTACACTGTTAGCATCTCTCTTATTATAGCCTTGTGAAATTGACCTAAGAATTATTAGAATGTTATTCCAAATTAACACCTTCTGTAGTTGCAGCTTGTCCAAACACCAACCCAAAATGAAAGTTGTTGATATTGTGGGCTGATATGACAAAGCGAACTTTATTGTCAATCAAGCACTGCAACAGTACATTGCTCGCAGACTGAAATTGCATTTCTCAAAGCTCCAAATGTGCAGTTAAAGTTAAGACAAACAACTGAGATGTATATAGGACATCACAACTCATAAGACATAAAGTATGTAATAATGTACAATGGACATAATGTATGTTCCTTTGTGTTACATTTGAAATAAATCGAAATCAATCAATCAATCAAAGTGAGCATACAATCTGTCAGTGTTTCAGAAGTCTTGAGGTATGTTACTGGAGTGCAAAACCTGAGTTAACAAGGTGCAAGTGAGGCAAAGTGCATGGTGCAAGTAGCAGCATGGAGATGGAGTCTGTAAACATTTGTGTAGGAGAGTGTTCATAGGGTACTAGGTCTTGGTTGTGTGTGTGTGTGTGTGTGGGGGGGGGGGTTACAGTCTTGTTCTCTGGAGTGAGTTCAGCAGTCTGATGGCTTGAGGGAAGAAGCTGTTGCTGAGTCTGGTTGTTCTGCTGCGCATACTGCTGTAGCGCTTACCAGAAGGTAGGAGGGTGAACAGTGCGTGTGAGGGGTGGGTAGAGTCTTTGATGATGCTGATGGCTCTTCTTTGACAACGGGATGGATACAGGTCTTGAATGGATGGTAGAGCTGATCTTGTGATCTTCTCTGCTGTTCTCACCACCCTCTGTAGTGCTTTCTGGTCTGCAACATGGCAGCTGCCATACCACACTGAGAGACTGCTGGCGTGTATGCTCTCAATGGCACCCCAGTAGAATGTGGTGAGTGCTGAAGGAGGGAGAATGGCTCTCCTCATCCTGCGCAGGAAGTGGAGACGTTGATGTGCTTTCTTGACAAGGGCGGTGATGTTGGTGGTCCATGTCAGGTCATTCGTGATATGCACACCCAGGAACATGGTGCTTTTCACTGATTCCACAGCACTGCCGTTGATGGTGAGAGGTGTGTGAGGCTTGTGATTCTTTCTGAAGTCCACTGTTATTTCCTTTGGTTTGTTGACGTTGAGATGAAGGTTGTTGGTGACACCAGGTGATGAGATGGTGTACTTCTTCTCTGTAGGTTGAGTTGTCATCGTTGCTGATGAGGCCAACCACTGTTGTGTCATCAGCAAACTTGATGATGTGGTTTGAGTTGTATCTGGCACAACAGTCATGGTTCATCAGGGTGAAGAGCAGCGGACTCAACACGCACCCCTGGGGGACCCCTGTGTTCATGATGGTGGTCTGTGATGAGTTTTTGCCGATTCTTACTGTCTGTGGTCTGTTAGTGAGAAAGTCTAGTAACCAGTTGCAGAGTGGTGTGCTGATGCCTATGGTTTGTAGTTTGTCCACCAGGTGTTGTGGGATGACCGTGTTGAATGCAGAGCTGAAGTCAATGAACAGCATCAGCACACAGCTGTTTTTGTTCTCCAGATGAGCCAGGCTGAGTTGAAGTGCTGCTGCTATGGCGTCATCGGTGGAGCGCTTGGGACGATATGCAAACTGGTAGGGGTCAAAGGTGGTGGGTAGGCTGGATGTTATGTGAGCCTTGACTAGCCTTTCGAAGCACTTCATCATGATGGGAGTCAGTGCTATAGGCCGGTAGTCATTGAGAGTTGTTGCTGGGGATTTCTTGGGTAGTGGTATGATGGTGGTGGCTTTGAAGCACTCTGGTATGATGGCTTGGCTCAGAGAGATGTTGAAAATATCTGTGAGAACATCTGTGACTGAGTCAGCACAGTCTCTTCGCACACGCCCAGTTATGTTGTCCGGGCCAGCAGCCTTCCTGGGATTCACCTGTCCAAGGATCCTCCGCACGTCAGCTGGGTCCAGTTTCAGTGTTGTATCCTCCAAGCAGTGGGGGGCTTTTGTTGGGGTGGTGGTGTTTTCTTCAAACCGGCTGAATATTAAGTGAGTTGAGAAAGTCTGTGTTGTCCTCGCATGGGGGAGGGGTGGGCCTATAGCCAGTTACAGTCTGAATGCCTTGCCATAGGCGTCTGGAGTCGTTTGTGTCATGCCCCGATTCAGGTTAGCCCTCACTGTACTGAGGGTATCCTTGTCACCAGACTTGAAGGCAGTGTTACGCACTCTCAGGAGCTCACGAACCTCCCTGGTAAACCAGGGTTTATCGTTGGCCCTTGTGGTGATGTTCTTTGTGACGGTTACATCTTCCATGCACTTTGAAATGTAGCTGGTCACAGATTCAGTGTATTCACTTATGTTGATATGTTGGTTGGAAGTGGCAGCCTCTCTGAAAACATTCCAATCTGTGCGCTCAAAACAGTCTTGCAGAGCTGAGGTGGCCCCCTCTGGCCAGGTCCTGATCTGTCTCACAGACAGTTTGCACCTCGTTAGCAGTGGCCTGTAGGCTGGTGTCGGCCAGATTGGGAGGTGATCAGAGTTGCCCAGGTGGGGGTGGGGCACGGCTTTGTAAGCTTGTTTCACGTTGGTAAACAATTGATCCAATGTGTTTTTTCCTCTGGTAGCAAAGTTCACATTCTTGTGATATTGGGGGAGTACTGTTTTCAATTTGGCTTGGTTGAAATCGCCCGTGATTATGTTAGCAGCATCCGGATTTGCGTCTTGCAGCGCACTGACCGACTGATACAATGTTGAGAGTGCATCCTTTGTGTTTGCGCTAGGCGGCACATACACAGCTGTTAGACAAGAAAAGACAAGAAAAAAGTCCCCTCATATGTTGAATGAGATTCAGTCCATGCCTAAGCAGGTTAGAAAATCACATATTGTACACTTTGCAACTACAGAAGTCTCAGCAAAACTACCAGAATTCATAGTCACGTTTGAACAAGACAGTAGGAGACCTGTATGAGAGACAATATGAGATATGTTAATAGTCTAATCTGTTTCAATGATCTCTATGCTAAGCTACAGCTAAAAGTCCTTCCGCCATAGGCAGAGAACGGCTGGATGGACTGGAGAGAGAAACAACTCAGCTGTTTAACTCGAGGGGAGGTGGAAAATTAACATATTTCCCAAAATTGAGGAATGTCACTTTAATGTTGTCAGCAAAGCCGACTGGGCTACTTCTTTTCAGACTACACCCAGGGATGACTAGCACTCTGATCATCCTGATTCTGTGGTCCTGGACTCTGAGCGCAATCTTCAGCGCAAAATGAAACCCTTAGTTTTCACTTAGAAAGCTCCTCTCTTGAACTTAATACCCTGCAAATAGGCTAATATCAGTTTCAAAATTGCAGCACGAGTGAGAGAGGTGAAACAGGTCGGAGCGCAACTGAGAGAGAAATGTTTGAGCTTCATTATAGCAATAGCTTTATGCAGATGCATACCTGAACATATGACCTCTGTCTCTCTGTCATCTTAAAATCACTTTGTCACTAAAATGAGAGCTTCTTGCAGGCATATGGCAAAATGCATTTTAAAGGTATGCTCATGCATTGTAGACCATAATGCCATATTTTCATTGAGCGTGTTTAAAATATAGGCCTAGTATAATTTAAAGGACCACCATCCAGGTTTTTTTTTTTTTTTTGTAATAATTAGTGCTGTCAGTTTAACGCGTTAATAACGGTGTTAACGCAAACCCATTTTAACACTGTCAATTTTTTTAACGCGCGATTAACGCATTTGACCCGCCATTATCAATGGAATGTGAAAAAAAAATATCTCCGACTTCCAACACCTCCCGACGTTTCAGTATGTCCTGTGATTGTATTAGGCTTGACGTAGGCCTACTGCTTAGCCTACGAGGACTTAGGCTACTCATGCCTACAGTAGCCTACACATGCACTGCACACAAGGCACGGGTGTCTGCACTCTGCTCTGCTGCTCCGATGTCAGTGAAAACAAATATTTTATCGACACAATCGTTGACGTTCACTCGCATGTTCGCATATTTAGGTTGTTAATTAGCTAGAGGATTGATGTTGTCACTTAGAAATCCCTTCTCTTGGACTGAATACCCCGCAAATAGGCTAATATCAGTTCCAAATTGCAGTGCGAGTGAGAGAGGTGAAACAGGTCGGAGCGCAACTGAGAGAGAGAATGTTTTTGAGCGTCATTTGACGTCAGTGAAAACAAATATTTACCGACACAATCGTTGACGCTCACTCGCATGTTCGCATATTTAGGTTGTTAACTAGCTAGAGGATTAATTTTGTCACTTAGAAATCCCTTCTCTTGAACTGAATACCCCGCAAATAGGCTAATATCAGTTTCAAAATTGCAGCGCGAGTGAGAGAGGTGAAACAGGTCGGAGCGCAACTGAGAGAGAGAATGTTTGTGAGCGTCATTTGATGTCAGTGAAAACAAATACCGACACAATCGCTGACGCTCACACGCATGTTCGCATATTTAGATTGTTAACTAGCTAGAGGATTAATGTTGTCACTTACAAATCCCTTCTCTTGAACTGAATACCCCGCAAATAGGCTAATATCAGTTTCAAAATTGCAGCGCAAGTGAGAGAGGTGAAACAGGTTGGAGCGCAACTGAGAGAGAGAATTTGTGCAAACGAGACGCATATAGCCTACCTGATTCTGAAAGTATGACCTTATCACTAAAAGGAGAGCTTCTTGCAGGGCAATTGCCAATATGGCAAAATGCATTTTAAAGGTATGCTCATGCAATGTAGGTTTACTCATGTAGACCATAATGGCATATTTTCATTGAGCCTCTTTAAAATATAGGTTTGTATAATTTAAAGGGCCACCATCCAGGTTTTTTTTTTTTTTTTTTGGTAAACTTGTGAACTAGCAACATAAGACATCAACATCTCTCTGGCAGTACTTGAGCATGTTAATAATTTCTGATGCTGTAACTGGATTTTCTTTTATTTTAAATTGGTATTCACCCCCACCAATGAATGCTGATAACAGCATTAAAATGAAAAATAAATAAATAAAAATGGGACAAAAATAAATCGAGGGACATTAAGAATAGAAAGAAATTTGCGATTAATCACGATTAATTATGAGTTAACTACGGCAAAAATGCGATTAATCGCATATTTTAATCGCTTGACAGCACTAGTAATAATAATAATAATAATAATAATAATAATAATAAGCCAATGGATAACAATACATTATTTTTTTGTATGAACTGTAATAAACTTGTACTTACTGATTCACATTTAAATAGATGTAGCTGAAGAGACTAAAATTAGGGCTGTAACGATATTGTATCGAATCGAGAAATCGTGATACGCAGAGTCACGATACTGTATCGTGATACGCCCTTTCAAAGTTCTGTAATCCTTCAGTCCAGAAAACAACCACATGATATGATACGATGGTGCTTCCAAGCTTCAAAACAATGTCATTATTATTTTTAAACTTTAAAATATATCATTAGTCTCTTCAACCTATTCTAGCCATAAACGATTATCAAAAAGATATATTAAAAAAATCGTGGGGTGTATCGAACCGTAGGTCAAAAATCGTGATACGAACCGAATCGTGAGTTGGGTGTATTGTTACAGCCCTAACTAAAATCTTGCCTTTGTGCATGCCCTCTGTACCACCACTCAAATTTATTACTTGTCTGCTCTGCCAGCCTGCTCGTTGAAAATGAATGGAATTTAAACAAATGTTACTTCTCATTTGAAAACTTCTTCAGTCTTGTGTTGGTTGTAATTTTAGGTTTCTGCTTTTTCAGTGTTCTCTATTTGAAGGAGATTAATAAAACTGTGCAAACTGCAGTCCACCTCCAAGATAGAATACAGGAAGGTTTGCTGACTTTAAGCACAAATGCAAAGTCTTTTCCCTATTTAGTGATTAAGCTAACAGTGTTTATTTACTACAATTCACAGGTGCAAAGATGACTAATAGAGAAGGCATGGATACTGAGGGCATGAAGATCATCAATGAAGACATTCTCTGTCCTCATGGTAAGTGTCGGCACAAGTTGTAATGTGGAAAGTTAACATTGCCTTTAGTTAACTTACCGTTTTAATCAACTTATCTTCCAGGGGGCTGAATATCCAAGAGAGTGAGAGGAGGTTGGTGTCCATGGAGGTGTGGGACAAACTGAAGTTGTACTTCCCTAGGGCACCTGAGTTCACCGATCAGCAGGAACCTTGTCAGCATTGTTTGGTAATTATGAAATTCTGACTGGCAAGTATAAAAACACTATAAAGAAATTAAGTATAGTCCTAGACCTGACCTGCCAATCCATTTGCAATGTGGTGTAAGGGGAAACGCAATATGGAGTTTTTGGGTCCCTAGAGATGCTTGTGTAGCTGGGGCTCTTTGCACTGCATTCGGGTCACCCAGTCAGCTACAACAAACTCACATGTGAGTCGAACATTCTAACCACTTAGTCAAAAAGCCCAGGCTTCCAACTCAGTAGTTAGAAGCGTTTTTGACGGATAGGGTTGTGAGGATTTACACTTAATGCCGCCAGCTTTTTGACACCTGTTACACTCAAGGCACCAAGAGGGCCACATTGTCTGAAAATTTGATCTCAATCCGTGCAGTACTTTTCAAGTTATCTTGTACGCAGACAGACACACAGACATACGCCGGCGAAAACATAACCTCCTTCAAATAATTGCCTGGACTTCTATTTGCCAAAATCGAAATATTGCCCTTGCTTATGTTTGGGCCAGGCCCTTAATCTTTTGGCAAAAACTTTTCCCCTCCAAAAATAAAAAAGAATTTGGTAATTTAGAACAATGTTGCCTAAATTTCTCTCATCAGACTTTTCAATTAATATAACTGTAAATCCCTCGCAGAAGATGGGTAGAAGTGAAGCATTTGCGTGTAGGCTTATACTGTCTAATCCAGGGGTCGGCAACCCTAGGCACGCGTGCAGCAAGTGGCACGCCAAGGAATTTCCAGTGGCACGCGGACATTGCACTACCCTAATAATTTAATACATTAAAAATGTTCAGATATGCTGAAATGTCATTTAGCCTACCTTAAAAATGACTACGCAGCAATAGCGCCCCCTCCCCATATTTATTTTTCACACGAGTGCCCCCTTATGCATTGCTTAGATGGCAAAGAAGCCGAAAGGGTCGGGCCTTCCACTCCTCCTAGACCGCAGAATATTTGTTCGTTTCTCAGAAGGATTGTGCTGTGTGCACTTTGTGTTTTGAAAGTGTTGTGTGTCGAACATACAATGTTAGACGTCATTACGAGACAAAGCGCGAAAAGACTTTCAAAAGATCAGGCAGATAGGAACGATACGATATTTCAGACACACAAGGGAGTTTAGGCTACTTCCAACCACATTGACACATATCTGCAAATACATGCGCCAGCTTCAGTCAGAGTTCGCAGAGCGAACTTCTTGATCACGGACATGAAATTGATTTGGCTCATGAAATTGATTTGGGCACATATGGAAATGCAGATGATTGAGTTGAAGAGCTCAACATTTTGGGTGAGCAAGCTGACAGAGCTACGTGTTCAATTAACTTACAGAACACATTGCAGGGTCAACATCGCCTACGCCTGCTGGGCATCTTTACCGAAAAGTTCAACTGTCTTCGCAATATCGCACTTACCCTGATATAGCCCGCCCATAATACGAATGTTCATCAGCAGTAGGCATATTATGGTCGGGCTATGTCAGGCTATCGCACTGGCTTTTTATGTCAGTGTTCGGATCAACCTATCTGCGTGAACCGATACACATGAAGTAACGTTATGTCCTTTGCCCCTCCAGAAGTCGTCTGACAGCGGCAGCATGCGTCCAACTTAAAGAGACCAATTAGGCTACCAACCGCACATTTAAGGGGAAGACCAGGGATCACATTGACTATTAGGCCAAACATTAATTTTCTAACAAGGCAAGGCAGGCCTTCAAATTGGCAGGTTATTGTTAATTAAGTTACTTTATGTGGCCTGTTTTTTTTTTTTTTTTTTTTTTCAATCTGTGTTATTATTCATCAGTTCCATTTTCAGTAGGCTCTGTGAATAACTGCTACTACTACTACTGTCAGATTTTGGATGTCAGGCCTACTTTGTGAACTTGTTGCCTATATGGTTGTTATCTAGTGGGAAGAGAGGGAGAGGGAAACATGGGTGTTCTAAATCCTTAAAGTCTGTGAGAATAAAACAGTGCAATTACATTTGCTAAATGCATTAAATGTCCATATCCATCTAAATCTGTCGCCAGTATTTAATTTCACGTAGTTAACGACACCGACTGGCACACTAACTAATATGAAAATTTCTAAATGGCACACCATGGCAAAAAGGTTGCCGACCCCTGGTCTAATCTATAGCCTGAGTGTGCTTGTTGCAAGGTCGAAAACGAATGTCTCACTTTTGTGTAAATTGCTACTGAATTACTTCTGGTCTTTGTCCAGGACTGAAAACACACTTGACACAGAAAAGGTGTAGGTTCTGACAAAATATTACCTTGCGCAGTTTCTAAGATTTTTGTACATTTAATTGAACTGTGTTTCATTCACCTATGCCTAGGCTATTAAAAGCGAACCTCTTGCACGAGAGTTGAAATGATGATGCCATAAAATTTCCATAGGCCTATTTGCAAATAGAGAGGGAAAGAGTGTTTTTAATGAATTAGTAAATGCAAATCATTTTCTCGCCTCTCTACAAAAGTAGGGTCTAACTTGGCAAAACATGGCCTTAGGAATCATGACTAGAATTTTGCGCAGGAAGCAGCATCGTAACAATAGTCTTAATCAGGAGATTGGATAGGTAAGTACGAAAACGTTAAATATACCATTTCTGTTCGGAACATAACGATCGAAAAATTATTACGTTTTGAAGCCCTGATTTTAATGTTCCACCTCCCTGCCCACTCCGAGCAGTCCCTAAATTGGGGCCCCTGCTCTTTGTGATAGTGGAAAAGAGGCCCTATGAAGGCCTACGTGCTCCACCCATATTCAGGAAGAGGACTGTAAAATGATGTCTGGATTTTCCATTGAGAATAAATTTGGAATCCTGACCCAGACCTGAAGAGTCTTCTGCCGGTATCATCAAGGCTGCCTGTATTGTCTCATCAGCTCATTGGCTGAAGCACTTTGAGTCTGTGATGCATTTAAGCATTATTTCACCTCACCTGCTGCATACAGACTAAATCTAATGGCAAGATGACCATGCACTTAGTTGTGGGCTCACTCAATGCATTTTTTGTTTGTGAGTTAAACTCATCTTACGAAAATCCATTGGGTTTCCTGGTTATTTCTGGATGAACTGTTACATGCACATCAATACAATTTTATTTGTAGACCGCATTAATATAATACATTGTCTCGTGGCACTTTACAGACCCATGAGTAACAGGGGCAGACAAAACTCATTTCACATACTAATAATTCATGGAATTCATGGAATTATTAATTCATGGAATAATTCAGGAAGAAATCTTGGGCAGATCCACGTCTCATGGGCTCAACCCACCTGCCATGGGGCTCAGTGAAGTACCCGGACATTCAGTGATCAAGGCCTGATACATAGATAGAACATGGTTTTCACAGAGTAACACCATGAATACAGAATATTGTCTGAGAGTTACTAGATGGTAGGGGAAGTATAGTTTGTGGGACAGTCAATCAGGTAGAAGAGTCAGGGGATGGAGTCTGTAGTTGGGTGGCATTTAGGTACAGTTCATCAGGTGCAGGTCATCATTTAGGTAGTGATTATCAGGATAGTTTGTAGAGCTGTAAATCAAATGGAGGGGTCAGGGGATAAAGTCAGTGATAGGGCAGAACTTGGGTAGAGTCATGGGGCCTCTGAGAGGAAAGGAAGGTTGATCCTGGTATGTGGCTCCGGTGAGGTTGGTCGACATCAATTGTGGGTTGGGGATCAACAACCTCTATCCTCGTCATATCTTATTTTCCCCCATCCCTGACACCTGTAACATATTCACTAGCTCCAGTACATCCACTAAAATGCCCCCCCCCACCTTCCCTCATGGATAATAACAATCATATCCACGCTACAATAACTCTGTCTTGGTCTTGCATTGCTGCATAGCAACTAACATACCAACATTTACAGTATATCTGTCTGACTGTCCCTGTCCTCCTCTGCACTGTTTTCGCTAGGTCTTTTTGGGTTTGCACTTTCAACTATGCACTTTATCTGCCATGGAAGTGAATGTGGATGCTTCTAATTTCGTTGTACTCCTATTACAATGACTCGAATACTCGAATACTTACACTGCTGAATACTTATGATTACTTTGACACCCGCTATGCTGACCTCTATGATTCAAACAAGCTCCGTATTGCTTACAGTATTTCATTTTGATAACAAAACTTTGAGAGCTTAAGTTTGAATACCTTTTCTGTGATATAAGACAAAAAAAAAAGAAAAATCACATTTTTGACGTGTTTCACTTCCATCAGCTGTCGTCTAAAAAAAATAGAATGCGACTTCCGATCTGGTCACATACCTTTTTTATACCAATTTTCCTCCTCTCAAAATAAGCTTTGTTCATTTTACACTTAACTCATTGACTGCCAGCCGTTTTCAGAATAGAGAGCTCAATACTGGCAGAGGTTTTGAGAGTTTTGACTTATTTTTAAAGAGCCACAGAATATTATGTGTTATGACTACATAAACAGTGAAACTACCACAAGAAAGAGCAGACTCTCTTCTTTCACCAGAAAAAAAGTTAGTTTCTACCCCTTTCCATTGCTTAGTAATCAGCAGGCGAACATAAGCTACTTTCTCCAAAAACTCCCGTTTTTGACCAAAAAAAGGGATAAAATGAGCGTTTTGTTTGGCAACAATAGTGTCTTGGATGTGCATATTTTTCGGTCTATTAGTACGTCAAACATCAGTAAAATGTCTTCCTTTGATAAGACCACAAAAACAACAGCAACAGGGGTAATAAAATAGACATTGTTGTAACACGGTAAATATATGCTATTACAGGCTGTTACAGCGATAACTTAGTGATCAACATCCGGCTCGCAAATTCTTACCTGACCCGCAACTGTGAGCTAGCTGGGCAGTGAAACAGGTCACAACTGCTATTTCCGTTTGCCCAAGGTTGATCTCCTCCATCTCCCACGATCGGAACACTACTCGAATTACTATGGCAGTGACACATACTCGAGTGTGAACTGCCTAAACTTCTCCAATTTACGTCTGCACTTTGCTAGCGGCATATTTAGCCATGTCATTAGCTTTCTCTACTTCTCCCTTGGCTATACCTATGAATCTATGCTCATCTCACATCCAAAGTGACACACTGCCACCCTCATGATCAATTTGGAACAACAATTTTCAACGGAGAATTCTGATATTTACAGACAAGGTTCCCTAGGTCTTTCTGCAGCCCGCCCCATTAAAAAACGCAGGTGACGTCTAAAGACGTCATTGGCAGTGAACAGTAGTATTTCGGTTGACGTCTAAAGACGTCATTGGCAGTCAATGAGCTAATAAATTTTGGAGGAAGTATTTTTGCATCACTTTTGCAAATTACTTTATTTTATTTATCCTTTTAAGTTCTATGTTTCTTCCACCTGCCATAACATATCACACCTTTACTGTGTGGTTACAGTGTTTATATTGTAGCATTGCTGGGCCCAAAACATTAGTTATATGTTGATTGAGGTGGGTTGCACTCTCATTTAATTTAGCTGCAGAAAATTGGTAGTCATAATCGGCCTCCTCATCTCTTCTCCTCCCTTTCCCTCTCCCTCATACTTAATGGCTATTCTTTAGTCAAAACACTATGAATACAATCTTTGATAGTATTGCTCTTGGGGAACTGCTTAGGGTGATGCAGTTATTATTGCTTATTAATTATTGTGTGTTTTAACAGCTGCTATTCCTTTGTTTTGGCTCAGAGGCTGGAGCGAGAAGACCGACAAAATGAAGAGTTAAACAAAATGATGGCCAATGAACAGAAGAGTGCTCTACCCCATCTATTCCAAGAGAAGAATAGACCATCACTGCAAAAATGGCCTGAGGTACAGCAACATTCTCCACATCTTCATGAATGATTTGAAGTATCACTTTGATAAGCATTTAAAGAAGCACCTTCTTTATTGAAACAGTTCCTAACACTGGAATTGCCTACTTATTTTCACCTCTGTAGATACAAAATATCACCTAATTTCATTGAATTTCAAGAGTGGAAATTTTGCTAATATAAGTTTTCTTTTGTTGTAGGATATGGATGTTTTATACATTGTTCCACCATTCTTTTTGGCTGAGTGGAGGAAATTTATCAGGTGAGAGGATATGATTACTTCTCTATACTGACCTTAAACAAGACTGCAGCACCTAGGTTTATTTTTTTTAGAAGAAGCTTTCAAATGTGTAAATCTTAACCCCAACTTTCCCCACAAGGCATTAGGTTGAGATTTGCAAGTACGAGATTTAAACGAGCTATAACCACACTGTGAACATTATCCTATATTCACAACAATAAATCCTTAGACAAAATAGACTGTGACTATTATTTATTTCTGTGTAGAAATACAGAACAGAAAGGGAAGACAAGTTAAAGGAGAATAGCGCATGTGAGGCAATAGTGCTGCCTTATAATCTTTTAACATTTTAGAATCGTGACTACACCGAACACATTAAGAGAATAAGAACACCCAAATAAGATTCAAACACGGAACACCACACATTTCACAACAATTATGTGTTGGGTTATTCTGGCACCAAATATGCCACATTGCTTCGAACACCATAACTTGGGATATGTCCCATCACCTTCAGTTGTCGAAATAGCTAGGCCTATAAAACAGCGTGTTTTCCCCCCTTCATTGGTCTAATCCTGGATGCAGACAGGCATCCACCGGTAACAACACGCTATAGAGCAGCCATGGAATCATCTTTCTCAGTACTCCTCAAAACGTAGCGAAATGACACAGTTTAGCGCTATTTCAAGAGAGAAACCAAGACCGAAACACATTGTTTGGATGCTATTATGATAGACCAGGAGTCGGCAACCTTTTTGCCATGCTGTGCCATTTAGAAATTTCATATTAGTTAGTGTGCCAGTCGGTGTCTTTAACTATGTGACATTAAATACTGGCTACATATTTAGACGGATATGGACATTGAGCAAATGTAAACACCATTGCACTGTTTTATCCTCACAGACTTCAAGGTTTTAGAACACCCATGTTTCCCTCTCCCTCTCTTCCCATTAGAACAACCATATAGGCAACAAATTCACAAAGTAGGCCTAACATCCAAAATCTGACAGTAGCCTAGGCATGTTATTCATAGAGCCAATTGAAGATGGAACTGATAATAATAACACAGATTGAAAAAAAAAAACATAATAGGCTAAGTAACTTAATTAACAATAACCTGCCAATTTGAAATAAGCCTTGCCTTGTTAGAAAATAAATGTTTTGCCTAATAGTCAATGTGATCCCTGGTCCTGCTTTCCCTTACTTTGCTCTGAAATGTGCGGTTGGTAATTGGTCACTTTGGACGCATGTTTCGGAATGCACCGCTGTCAGACGACTTCGGGAGGGGCAAAGGACATAACGTTACTTCATGCTCGACAAATGTCTGTTCACGCAGATAGGTTGATCCGACCACTGACATTGAAGCCAGTGCGATATAGCCTGACAAAGCCCGACCATAATACTGCTGTTCATCCGATGAACATTCGTATTATGGGCGGGCTATGTCAGGGTAAGTGCGATATTGCGCAGACAGCTGAACTTTTTGGTAAAGATGCTCAGCAGGCGTAAATGATGTTGGCCCTGTAATGTGTTTTGTAAGTTAATTGAACTTGCTCACCCACAATGTTGAGCTCTTCAACTCAATCAGCTGCATTTCCATATGTGCCCAACCACTCTATCAGAGCCAAATAAATTTCATGTCCGTCAAAGCTGGTTTGATCAAGAAAGAGAACACTGCGCTATAGCCTACTTCCCAAAGCGCTCTGCGAACTGAAGCTGGCGCGTATTCGCAGATATGTGTCAATGTGGTGAAGTAGCCTAAACTCCCTTGTGTGTCTGAAATAACTTATCGTTCCTATCTGCCTGATCTTTGAAAGTCTTTTCGCACTTTGTCTCATAATGACGTCTAACATTGTATGTTTGACACGCAACACTTTCAAAACATAAGTGCACACAGCACGAATATTCTGCGGTCCAGGAAGAGTGGATGGCCCGACCTGTCGGCTTCTTTGCCATCTTAGCAATGCATCAGTAGGATGGCATCGCCAGGCTAATGCATCAGTGGGGCACATCTAGTGGGAAAAATAAATATGGGGAGGGGGGCGCTATTGCTGCATAGTGATTTTTTTAAGGTCAATGACATTTCATCATATGTCTGAACATTTATAATGTATTAAATTATTAGGGTAGTGCAATGTCCGCGTGCCACTGGAAATTCCTTGGCGTGCCACTTGCGGCACGCGTGCCTAGGGTTGCCGACCCCTGTGATAGACAGTGGCTTTGTTAACGTTGCTGTGCAATTACATTGCCATTTTTATGAGCCAAATACGAGCTAGGTCATCAATATTGCATTAGTTACTTATTAGCCTACCAATGAATTGCAATGACTGGTAAAGGGAAGAAAAGTGTACTTTAAAGCCCCGAGGTGTAACCTTCAAGAAAAATTGTGCAACGCATTTCAAATATTCTATTGCAGAGACTTGTGGATCTGGTGGTGAATGGAGGGATTATTCAGTGGGTTAGACTCTTTCTATCTGTCATGTCCTTTTAGAAATAAATGTCACAAAGACAAAGGAACTCATCCTGCAGAATGATAAGGACCAGCCACTGCCAGTTATCATTAAAGGCAGTCAGTTGAATTTGTGTCTGATTTTGAATATCTGGGGACTTTTATAGATAGGAAAAATACAGAGTTTATCCATAAAAAAAGTGCTCCCAGCGCCTTTACCTAATCCGGAGGCTTAATAACTTTGGTGTCAATAAGGACATCCTCCAAATAGTGTATAAGTACCTAGTGGAGAGCATTTTGTCCTTTAATATGATTATGTGGTATGGTAACCAAATGCCAAGTGGAGAAGCAAACTTCAGAAAATAG